>OZ005742.1:81345955-81386538 GCA_963930735.1 Dioctria linearis
AATATATAAAAGAGGTAAGAAATCTTTAGTAATACAACTACATACAAAAATGTGCGGTTCATTTAGTTTAACTTTCGCAGCACTGACTGGGTACAAACCTTTTTATACCCTAGATGATACTTTATTTTTTATTTAGTTATTTATTTATTATCATTATTATTATTATTAGCCTTAGTTACATTTCCTTAATACACTTAAGCCTAAGCCTAGTGCTGTCCATTTATATATCTTCCTTTCTTTCTCCCAATCCCCCCTTTCAGACAGCTTAGCTAGTTTAAGAAAGAGGTTGAAATTCATTTAATTTAAGTTAAATTAATTGCAATCTATTTATTCCCTATATACTACCTAATAAGAATAGAATGTTCTAAATTCATCTTAGCAATATTTCATGGAGACTACATATCTGGTTTCTTACTTTTTCGTGACATGTTTTTAATCTCAAATGGAAGTCCGTTGAAGATCAAACTGGATGTCGCCAGTAGTCGCTTGCGAACCCTTTCTGTTCTTGCTGTTTCCACTCTTATATCATTTCTGGTTGGTTGGTTTTAATTTTTTGTGCTCTTCAACTTACACTAAAACAACGAAGATTATTGTACCCTAGATGAAATCTATAGGGGTATACTAAGTTTGTCATTCCGTTTGTAACACCTCGAAATAATGATGGTAGAGCAAAATGGATTGGACACCCCCGCATAAAATTAAACGTTATTTTGATTTTTGCATGTCCGTCTGTCCGTCCGTCCGTCCGTGCGCACGATCACTCGAGAATGCGTATACTTACAGAGCTGAAATTTTGTACACGGACATTTTAAAAAAAAAGTAAAATTAAGTTCGAAAATGAGACAAATCGGGCAACTCCTTCGTGGGATTGCCATACAAAACTTTCGTTTTCCACTATATATTTGGACACTGCCTGAGAACGCACCAATATAGAGAGCTGAAACTTGGTGCATGGTGTTTCCTTTATACTAGCAAATCAAGTTTCAAAAATGGACTAAATCGGGCACCTCCTTCTTGGTGTTGCCATATAAAAATTTAGGATTTTAACGTATATTGTGAAAACCATCAATCCAAGACATTTTTATTGTACTAAAAACTTGTTCAAAATATAAAATCCTATAAAATTGGTTATAATCATTTTTTCTGTCCGACAAATCGTTTTAGAAATATATGCGAAAAACCACTTCAAAAATCAAACTTGCATAGATCGGTGATCATACGAAATTTTATACGGGCATTCATCTAGGGTATCATAAGAATTGGTCTTAGACCAATTCTAGCTTTTTTACTTGTTTGCTTTAGATTAAGTTTTTTCGTTCCTCTTAATTATTCTTTTGTAGACGTTAGCCAAGGTACATTATGTAATGTTTTAAGAGCTCCGTTCGTAGTTATGTGTGTTCTATTTAATTATATAGTTGGAGTATTGAGACCATACATGTGTGCTATATTTTATGTGTGATAGTATATGAGCATTATATACTAGATTTGCGGTTATAGCGCCCAACATCGGTATTATTTTATAAATTTTGCTGTTCATATGAGTGTGCCACCTTAACTGCTCATCTGGGATAAGACCATGATATTTTGTTTCCTTAACTCTCTCCAAGCTCATGGATCCAATTTTTATCTCTGGGTGAACATATTTCTTATTGATTTGTCGAAGTATTATAAATTTGGTTTTGACTTCGTTCAGCGAAAGTTTGTTTCCATCCGTCCAATGGTTATATCTTATGAGATCCTCCTTCATAGTTCTTTGAAGGACTTCTATTGATTTCCCCCATATATAATGTATGTGTCATCAGCATATGATAGTCTTCTTTAATTCCTGCGTTCTGCATGTTGTTTATGTACAGCTAATTGAGATTGGATCCCAGGATGGAGCCTTGTGGTATACGAGTGCGGGGTATTTCCGAATCGCTATATATTTTTTGTATTTTAGTAAACAATTTCCTATTGGTTAAATAACTTTCCACCAGTTTACTGAATATAACCCTTATTCCAAGCTCATCCAGAAACTTCAAAAGATCATGGTCAACTGTATCAAAAGCTTTTCCAAGATGATTGCGTGTAAACATTTTTACTGTAGCACGAGTGGTGCTAGAAATACACAGTTTTGAAAAAAAGACTTAAAATTGAAATTTTCAAAGAAAACTGAGCATACTAACTTACATACGGGCATTCATCTAGTTCTAGGATATCGTATGGATTAGTCGTAATCAATTTTAGTTTTTTCTCCTTCTCTTACATATTTTTTAAATTAAAATATTTTTTATAGCCGTATACTTCTTATTATTGTTTTTCTTTTGATAATAAATAAAAAAGTCTGATACGGTGTTAAGCATCTTTTTCGTGCGTAAGTCTATCAGCACTGTCAGTGCGGGGGAAATTACAAAAAAATTATGTTTGGAACTTTACTGTATTAAGCAGTGGTTGCAAAAACAAAACTTACATACTGGACGCCGGCGGTTTTTTCTAGATGCCGCAAAACACTATTTAAATTACAAAAGCGTTTTTTTTACACTTCTTCGACAATATTTATTTCAATGCAGCAATAATTATTAGCTAGAAATGCAAAATGTAAAAAAAATAACAATATGAAAAATATACCTGAGTTACGGGATCTCCATGTGAATCCAGTTCATGAGACATACATAAGTCCCGTCAGTCACACAAAACCCCCTCATATTCTTTTCCCTCGTTTTCTTGAGGTGGATTTCACTTTTTTTTTTTAAAACCATAATTTTAACTTAATTACTTCTCTACTATTCTTGTTGTTGTTGGGAAACTGCGTTTATTTCTGCCAGAGGGGCTCATTGTGCTAACATGCTGGAAGCCCTCTCAGTAAAACTTTTCTGTATTCTTAATGAAGCGCGTGAGGGCTAGGTGATGTAAGTTTTTCAGCTCATCCACAGATAGGAGGGCATATACAAGCGCATCCAGCTTGCTCAGGGCAAAGGTCGGACAAGCACTCAGAAAGTATTTTGTTGTCTCAGGCTTTCCTTCCAGGCAGGACAGATACCTAGGACTGGCAATAATTCCCATCCTTGTTAGATGAGCGTTATGCGAGCTGTGGCGAATGATTATGCCAACTATTTGGCTCATCAAGAAACAGTTTTGTACATTTGCAAGCACCAGGGCTCACCCATCTTCGCTGATGCTTTGTGCGAATATTCGCTTTGGGGAGAGACCCGATGGCCGAGGCGGTAACACCTACAGCGTAATGCGGTCCAAAGAAGGGTGTACCAGAGCCACACCTGGCTCGAAGGTCAGCCCTTTCATTCCCCACGATCCCCATGGGACAAGGAGCTCACTAAAAGGACACCTTGTGTTGTGGATTACAGCTTAGACGCAGCTGACCTGCAGTCCCCCAGTAACTTAGCTGTTATCCTAGGGCGGCCACTAAGGCCATCAAAGACGCCTGACTAACCGAAAAGGGATATCTTCGCTGCCATTGCAATGACGAAAACTACAGCCTGTAAGACAGTGCTGTGCCCTCCAGTGAGTACTTCAACTCAATGTCAGCAGTACCGGCTCCCTTATTAATGATATATCCGTCGGTGAGAATTTTTAGAGCGACCTGGAAGGCTCGATAAGGCACTTCCCTAAGTTCACGATGCCTTCTCAAGAAAACTCAGAGAGAAGCGACGTTCAGAATGAAGCTCTGGTACCATCGCATCAAGTGGCATGTGACCGACAGTATTTTCCAGTTCCAGCCAACGTGCAAAATTTCAGCACTTTAAGTGAAAGCGTTCTCGAGTTATCGTGGCATGACCTTAATTATACACATTTTTCCGCGTCTTTCTTGCCGTCTGCCACCACTATCCCATCATCCAATGTGTCTGCCATTTTTACCATTGATCATGAAATATAAATCTTTGCTGCCACACCAAAAATCAGCCTTTATCAAATTATGCAAGTTAACCGGTTTTTACACTTTCGCGGCCATCCTGCAGAGCCCTCCACCACTGGAAACCAGGCACACTTCCGAATAAGTTATCAACGATGTTAAGAGAGTATGATAAGATGGCAAATTTTCTTTATGAAATGACGTAAGTATTTTGGTCGCCAGCTCTCCGTCATGTCGACACTGCTCCAATAATGTATAAACATTTTTAGTAAATTTCTACGAAAATCTTGAGCGATTCTGTCCATCAGGCCGGGCGGGGCATCGTTGATTTTGTATTAAAGCGAGTCGTCACTGGCTTATTTTTCTACCTTGCCAGTCTCTGTACGCTAATAGTTTGTCTGTGGCACTCATTGACATATGGAGAATGGATTGAGCCAAAACCCTCGAGAATACTTCGCAAGCCATGAAACAGAGATTTATATGAGGGCGTTTGAGTCCGTTCTCTAAAATGTTCTATATTGATACTTATGGAAAAGTCCCAAACATTGATTTTATATATGCTATAGAGCCCAAACTTCTATCCGCACAGGAAAATAATCTTCTAGTAATGTACAGCTTCGTTCCTTACTTTCCCAACCGCGATACTTACTATATACTTTACTTAACAAAATAATAAAACAGTTTTGATTACAAAGGAACCTTACCATTTTACGCTCACTAGCTCTCATCTGAGTAATAATAGCATGTGTGTATGTGCAGCCGGAGTTCGAATCTGTAGGCAGCTACATTCGATATCATCAGCCCATGGCATATATACAATGATTTCTCAGTTGAGAGTTTTGTGTGAGAAATCGTAGTCATTTGGTTGAGATAAATTGTTTTAAATAATTTGGTTAGGAAAGGTATAGAATTTTTTATTTCAGTTCGGAAGATAAGAAAGTAAGCTTAGAACAACATTTTTCTGTAGGGCGGGGGAGCCATTCAAATCAAAGTTTAGTCAGTTTTATATAAGAACACTGCAAATATTTTAAAATGTTAAGACTCAGTTGGGGGTCTCTTGTAGTAGTGAGGGAGCCTGTTTCATGGCTTGTGAAGTATTCTCGAGGGTTTTGACTGAGCCATGCTATCATCCAATCTATTTATTAGTACGGTTGTATTAAATTGAATGTATTGGAATTTACATAAAAATTCAAACAAATAAATTATTTATTACGTCTATCTCCTTCAAGCACAAGTATGTCTGACATCAAATCTGCAGAGGAGCACATTTTAAAGTAATATCAAATTGAAACAAGTTTAATTTAATACAATACCATTTTGATACATTTGTAGTGTTTCTAATCGAACAATATTAATAAATTATGAATCGGTGTAAAATTGTAAGAAATAAAGGGTTTTTACAGCCAGTTCAAAATTTGTGCGATTTTTGAAGCAATAATGGCTCAGTTCAGTTTTATTATGTAACTGCCGGCATTAGTTGTCAAAATTGCCAGTGTAATTTCATTTGAAAACGTGCCTGATGGAACAGTCTGTTTAACATATCTCGAAAACCACTGATTTTTCCAAACCAAAAGCTGCACTTGATCCGCGCGCAGAAGACCTGCCTTCGTAGCTTTTATCGAAAAGTTGCAGCTTCTCATCTGCGCGCAATAAAAACCCCAGGCTGCACGCTACTCTTTTCTACTACGTGGAAACGCCAGTGTGAATCTTGTAGCTACAACCTAAAAGCTGCGCAGCAAAATTATAATATGTAACCGTATCTTTCGATTTCCAATACTGACTCAAGGCATACCCTATGATGTAAAGCACAGCATTTCAGCAAGGAGTTAAGGAAAGGATTTGGGAACATGAGGAGAATGGCAGATGTGGACTGGTGTATATTACGCCTAACTTTTGCAGATTGTATGCCGGAGGAAAGACAGAGGATGGGACATGGTCCACATTAGAATAGTTCGGGATTAAAAGCATCACGGAATTTTACTATACCTACGGTTGAAAGTATTTTGAAGGGTAAAATGATGTGCGCAGGAATCAATCTATAGGGTGTGTCCCGAAAATATGTTGAATAAATCCGTAGCGAACAATTTTTTGAATATAAAAGTACAAATGTTTAGCATTCTTCAAAATAGCACCCTTGGGCGTCAATACACATTTCCAGCGATTCTGTCAGCTCTAGTAGGCTTCCTGGAATACGTTGAAGGGAACTTCGGTCAGACACTTTAAGTTTCTCTTTATTCGAGAAAACAAACAGAAGACCGCTGCTGCCAGATCGGGACTGTAGGGTAGCTGGGACAGCGTTGCCACACCACGCCTGGCCAGGAACTTGCTAACAATGAAGGCGGTATGAGGTGGCGCGTTGTTATCATGGAGTAGCTAATTTCCATTGATCTCCTTCCTGCCGCGAAGCTCCCGGTTTCATAGCCTTTCAAGCAATTTCAAGTAAAATTGTCTATTAGCAGTTTGTCCCTGAGGCAAACTTCCGTGTGTGGCATTTTCCTCACATTCTCGTCAACACCAGACGTGGATGGGCATCCAGGCCGTTGTTCATCGTCGGCATCTTCTCTCCCCTCCCGAAACATCCTATGCCATCGGTTAATCATGTTTTGAGATATCACATCGTTCCCATAAGCTTGCTTAAGCATTGTGACGGTCTCGGAGTCTGATTTCTTTACAGGCTTAGTTTCAATGTAACACTGTCGCGAGTCGCGGACGCTGTCGCTAAACCTGTCAAAAGTTAAAATGTTTGAAAGTACTCAAGCGCAAGTACAGTGTGCCGCTAAGGGTGTTGCTAACGCTGGTCGCGTTGCTTAAGTTGAAAATATTTCATCTTGATGTTGCGCGCCACCTTGAGGAAATTTATTTTTGCAGAACATTGAAATTGTGAGTGAAAATTGTAAGTTTTAAGTAATGCCACAGTATTTAATAACTAGCTAATTTATTTATTTACGATTTAATGACTTTATTTAATAATGGAACAAAAATTCAGCACATGTTTGAGCGTCATCCTTTAAACAGCATAAGCAACAGGCACTGCGTTCGCGTCAGCATCAGCAACATCGTTCGCGACCGCTTCTCGCGACATCTTCACATTGTACCTCAGGCTTAACTTAACGCAAAATTTAGTGGCATGTCGCTGTTCAGTGACTCGTGGCATTTTGATATCCCGACGCGTCACTTGAACACAGGTACACACTACGAGCAATTCGCACTTGGGAACGGCCAGCAGGCAACTGGCGAGGAACGCGTTGCCTTTCCAAGACCACCTTCTAATTTTCTCCCAAAAACGCAGCACTTCCGGATTTGCGGGAAAAAATTATTCAACTTATTTTCCGGTCAGACCCTATACAAGAGATCATACTTAGATATTTCATAAGAACATTGACCATACATTGAAAAATACTAGCGGACTATTCCGCTGATAATTTTATTTTTCTATTTTCTTTTACACGCATTTCTATTTTAATATTTTGTTTTTACAATTTTTAAATTTTTTGTTAGATGTTTTTATAGATGTTCTTTCTAATTAGGAAAGAATATCACAATAAATTAAAATTAACAATTGCAAGTCAGTTCTTCATTGAATTGCAATTTACGTTGAAAAAGCTGTTTACAAATTTATGGATAAATAAATTAATATCGTATCTAACGATTTACCAAGAGTTAATAAACTGAAGATAATGTAGGTAGCTGTGGTTTTATAATAATTTTTAAATTGTCCTGGCTGAATTTATTTGATATTTAACCCACTTTTACTAATTTGTTTGAATAAAATACTACCCCAGAAAATATTGCTCTTCAGACACAGACATGGTATTTTGCAATCAAAACGTTTGCGTATAACTATGTGCAGCAGACGATTCTCGTTTAATAGAGAGCAAGGCTCTGTCACAGGAAGCATTCGGCGCCATCGTTATACAAATGTAAATTTCCTTTAAGTTTAGAGATAAAATTTTTAACTTTCTGCATTATAACTCGTGCCAAAAATGACTGCAGCTTCCATTGTAGGTAGTTTGCTCTTGAACTTTAACCCTTCAAAATCTAAATAATAATTATTCATATACGAGTATGAAATGCTCTGAATGTATGTGTGAATATTTTTGCCAAGGATTTATTTGATACACTTAAAAGATTTCACATGAATATGTGACAGTGTAACAAGAAAGCCATGGCAAAATTAATGGAGCTTGTGATAAAATCCTTCATGCGTCAGAGCTAGCTGCCAGTTTTTAATTTAATTGCAGATGGCAAGAGTCCAGCTTAACGAAAATCCTTGCTTATGCATTTCAGGCTTAGATACTGAAAATTATTTTCTGTTTTTCATTTTTATTTCAGGTTGTGGACACAGCTCGTTACGTTGATACGTTATACACGTGGTCGGCTCTCAACACAGATGAAATCGGTGAAAGCATTGGCAAGGCATTGGTCGAGCTTGTCAAGCAGGTGTCGTTGGAAAATATCCATCTTATAGGTTTGCATATATATATTCCTCCTTTTGTACTATATATATACATATATATATATATATATATATATATATTTGCTTTTAATTTTACTTATTGGTTGCATTTCCATTTCCAGGACATAGTCTTGGAGCACACATTGTTGGAGCAGCAGGCCGCACATTTACCTATCAAACCAAAAAAGAAATTCTTCGAATAACAGGCCTA
The DNA here is from genome assembly GCA_963930735.1 of Dioctria linearis. Classification (NCBI taxonomy): domain Eukaryota; kingdom Metazoa; phylum Arthropoda; class Insecta; order Diptera; family Asilidae; genus Dioctria; species Dioctria linearis. Next base: position 81,354,470 of record OZ005742.1, read on the forward strand.
GATCCAGCCAAACCATGCTTTAACGAAGGAGAGGCACTTTCAGGCTTGCAGAGAGGTGATGCTGCTTTCATTGATGTAATACATAGTAATCCCGGTGTTTTGGGAAAACGGGATCCCACTGGAGACGTGGATTTCTACCCAGGTGGCCTTTCTCCTCTTCCAAACGGATGCTTTTCTGTAACCTGCGGCCATGGACGAGCTTGGGAATTCTATGCAGAAACTGTTTATCCCGGCAATGAAAATAATTTCATGGGAGTTAGATGTAGTTCACTAACAAGATTACGTTCAGATAAATGTCCTGGGAATGCCTTCCCAATGGGATATGCTGTCCCAAGAAACATACGAGGAAACTATTTTCTGGAGGTGAACAGAGAGAGTCCGTTTGGCATAAATGCAACTTCAAAAAGTATACCAGAGGGGTGCACGTAAAACACAATTGTAAGAGTATTGGAGTCCTACCGCGTTGTATATATTAAACAAATCTATAATCAATAAGGAAAATGTAATAGAAGGAATAAAGATTTTTATCGCAAGCACTATGTCTTGATGTGTATGGATTTTCTATAACAATGGATTAATATGAAAAGAAAAATCCAGCGGATGTCAGTATTACACATTCTACAATAATTCTAGTAGAGCTGTGTCGGTATAGAAGTCTTTTTAATTTCTCTTGTATTATTCTAAATTTATTTTTTTCATTTTGTTTATTTTTTGCGAAGCTTATGAATTTCAGTGTTATCATTTTCATAATATTTGGCGAATAATACGGATTTGAGTGAAATATACATGTGATATTTTTTTTTCTCTTTGAATAAAAGGAAAACTCTGTTTGATTTTCTTTGATTAAAATTATAATTTATTAACGATATTATACTAATGGTAGATATTTAATTCAATTGGTAGATTTTTAATTCGATTAAGTAAATGTGAATTCAAAATTTGCTTAATTGAAATAATCTTGACCCTGACAAAAATAACCCGAGTCTACTTAAATGTTACATGACCGATTCGCTCGCTTATCACTTGTCGACTGCTTGCAGCTGCCTTTCAATGATGGTGATGATGGCTATATTATTATCGTACTCTGTACAGTTGCGGTTTTGGTATTTTGTAATCGGTTAATTAAGGGTTTCCGAAAATCTGATTCTGTGCTTCTAAAATCGTTAAGGCTTCTTCCGTGCCGGTAGTTCTGACTGAATAGATCCAAGTAAATTTCGTAAATTCTACCACTACAACAAACAGATAACGATATCTTTTAGAGGTTGATGGCAATGGTCCTAAATGATCCAAATGGTAGGAATGTAATGGCGTATCCGATTTCTCAATGGGGTTGAGAAAACCTTCTTTAATCAATTCGCATTCATCATCGGCATCTTGCGCGCTTTCTGTTCTCTCTAGGAGACCATCTTCTGCCACCATTATCACAGGATGACAGAAGATCTGCTCAGTGCATCCATATGCCGCATTAAAGTTGAAGAACGGTACTTAACTGGACAATCGGATTCGCCTATCACTAATGCCCATCTTGCTACTCGTGCTGAAATATCCTTTTTTCTCATGGCTCGAATGCTTGACGATCCGTAACAACAGTGAATGTTAAGCCGAGTAAAGAGTGACGAAGTCGTTTCAGAGCACGTACCACAGCCAAGTTTTCACGTTCGTAACTCGTGTAAATCTTTTCCGCCTGATTGGTTTGAAAACTAAAATAAAAGACTAGATGTAGTTTTTGATCTTCAGGACATTTTCAGCATAACTGCCCAACCTCCTTCCTTGCTAGCATCGGTGTGAAACTGAATTTCCGGAGTATGCTGGGTCTTTACACATGATGCCTTTAATATTATGAAAAGATTCTAGCTGTTTCGTTCCGAAACAAAATTTATTGTTTTGTTTTATCTAGACGGCTTCCCAATTAAGGAATATCCTTCGACGAACTACTGGTTAGACCGATTCGCTCGCTTGTCACTTATCGACTGCTTGCAGCTGCCTTTCAATGATGGTGATGATGACTATATTATTATCGTAGTCGGTACAGTTACGGTTTTGGTATTTTGTGATTGTTTACTAAACAGACTCTATAGAAATATGCCAATAAAACCCATAAACTATGTAAAAACATGAGTGCTAACTACTAACTTTAAGTTATTTGAAGGTAATCGAGCTTTTATATAGAAGAATTATCATCACCAGAATCGTTGTTTATTTTACATAAATTTTTAAACATGAAACGTGTTTGTTTTTCCATAATGCGCAATGCTACAAGCTTTCAAACAGCACGTTTCTCATACGTGTGCATTATATATCGCCACGGCCTGTAATAAAGAAGGCAAATGGGTTAGGGGATAGTGCTATACCTTGGTGTCTTTTTTGAAATGGTCTTTTTGATAAAATCCATAAAGTTTGCAATAATAGTTGAATATGCAGCTAAAAATTTATATTTCAGTATATATGAAGATCCTTCTTTCGGTCCAAGGTACAGCTGCTGTACCATGGACAGTGGGGTATTGTACCTTACAGTTGTAATTTACTAAGAAGAAATGACGGTAGATCAACACAGTTAAATTAAATATTACTTTTTATTCAACCTAGAATAACCGTATTCGCAAAGCAGGTTACTAAACCATATATTGCTATAGCTATATATATTTTTCAATGTTTTTTATCTAAGGGCCGGTCTATAGCATTTTTTATTATGCACGTGGTACAAATGCTTGAGGTGTCCAAGGTACATACCGCTTGCAAAAGAAACAAAACTGCTTGTGAAATAAACATATAAGCACCTTTGACCTGAGCTAATATGCACAGATGTAGGAAGAAGAATAAAACTCCAACACTTTCAATCCTTTTCATAGGAAAATATTTACTTTTTTCACGACTTTTCTTTAAAATACAATAACTGCACATTTGTCCGGCATACATAATTCTCAGAATAGCTTAAGTGTCATCTGTTGATTAGTAAAGTCGGATAAAACTGCGTCTATGTAGGTTGTAACTACAGCCCGTGTGAAAAATGAAATGACCAAGGTACACACATGTTCAAGGTATCTTTCCCTACTATTACTATGAGACGGAAGCAAAACTGCGACAATATTTAGATAGCTCCCGCAGCTATGCACGAATGTGCTCATTATCTTCAATATCTTCTAATCCGTCGAGGAATATATAACGGTAAAAGTATTTCTTCGAAATTGTACTCATCAAAATTCTTGTCGGTCATCCTCATCATATTCGATGAGTTCCTTCTGGGTTCCTGTCGAGAGCTAGCCTCGCATGTAGCTGTTTTCACGTTGCAGCGTGTTGCTCATTCAATTCCAATTTATTTGGTTTACTTCATGGTCGATCATTTCATCTGCCCAATTTGTCATTTTATATCGGAATTGTAATACCGAACTTTTAAGGTACGACACAAACAACTATTAACTAAAGTTTGCGTATTTTGAATTGTATTACTTTTGATATCTCGAACGGCAGTGATTTAAAAATTGAAATTGAACAGCTTTAGTACGGTTATTGCTGATATTACTTTAACTTAACTATATTCCCTAGATATATAAGTAAGAAAAATCTCTCCTTGATTTCTTTTTCGGTGGCTAACATCCGCTCTGATTTGTAATTATTCTACCTAGATAACACAAACTGTTCATTACGCCCACCAACTTGCGTTAGTCTGCATTCCTCTCGCCCTTAATGTTTTTTGCTGTGAAAATTTTAGTGATGGTGTTCAGATCCTGTTGTTGCTGGGCCAAAAGTAGGTGCCATCAGCCTACACCAAGTTGACGAAATGATTAATTCATCCTAAATGTATTCCGTTTAGGTTATTGTTGGAAGTATTCACAAAGATATCGCCAATAGCTAACAAGGAATAATAATAAATAATATAGTCGAAGGCATTTTCGTAGTTGACAATTTAGTAATAGGCTGACCGAAATTCTGTGAATTGCTCCGCGATCGTCATAATGAGTATCTTTTCCTGAGTCCAACTTGCTGTTATCTTATAGTTCGGTCGACTGCTGTTCTTATAATCTACAAAATAACGTACGTCAGACTCTTCCCTTTATCCAGTTTGGTAGGTTCTCCTTCCTCTCAGAAAATGCAGGTATTCCATGTTTTTTTCAAGAACAGAGTTGGACGACATTTATTGATATTCACTGATCTGCTTTCAACAACACTCACAGGATGTCATGCATTGCTACAACTATACAATGGCGAGCGATTTATAATGGATTAAACACAAGACTGTAATGTATTTCTTTATTTCCAGATGGAAATATTAATAACTTTAGAACGGACGCAGATAATGACATAATTCTTTCGGTGTCTTAAAGAAATATTAAGGAGTCACTGTTCAGTCCACCGACGTATTGTAATTCACCCGATGTAAACCCATTCCTAAAAAGAAAGAAAAAGGAACCCACAAAGAATTTAAACCTTAAAAAAAGTTATAAAATAGAATACTTATCTAAATGGTAATTACCCATGGCATTTCCACAATCTCAAACTGAGTAAAAAATTGCTGCAAACATACGTAAAATGCTGCGACAAATCTCATGACAGGCTGAATTTCCTCCATGTTCAGTCCACAGACGTATTTCAAATCCATCGATGAACTATTAATTCCTAGAAAGAAAGAAAAGGAATCCACAAATTATTTAAATCTTAAAAAGCTATAAACAAATACTTATCTAAATCCTAATTATCTATGGCAGTTCCACAACCTCAAAAAATTGCTGCCAACAAACGTAAATGCTGCGACAAATGTCATTACATCTAATTGCAGGTTGATTTTCCTTCATCATGGCTCGTATTTTATCTAAAAACAATCAAAAGAGCGAATAAATACAAAAAAAAATTACATAAATAATATTAAAATGCACCAAGTATACGTACCTCCAGAATATTTACATTTTTTTTAAATGTCATAAAGTGACATTTTACGTCAATTAGCTGTCTGGGGTACATTCAGACATCGCATTAATCGTTGCTAGGGCAACATCAAGACACGAGAACTCATAACTGAATACGGCGGCTATATAAAGCCGACGAGCCGCAGCAGAAAATCATTTTTGGTACAAAGCTCATCTGGTTTAGAGACTTATCTAAGTACAAGAATATTCCCAACCTCATTACAGAAGATTAATTCTATATTTCAGAGTTTAATTTGAAAATTCCTATCATTTCCAATATTCCGTCCCACATCTAAGCAGAAGTTTAATTCTGCGCAGTGATTAATCTGCAATGTCTCCTGTCCACATCTAAGCAGAGATTAATCTGCTAGATCTCTACACATTTACAGAAGAATAATTCTGACGCAGAGTTTCATCTGCGCTTCTTCTTTGTAGTAGCATTTTGCTACACTTCTGGGCACGCGCAGAATACTGTCAGAGACTAATCTGACTTGTTTACCAAATATAGCACTTTGCTACTTCCTTGTGCCCTCACGTACGAGCAGAGGTATTTAGCTGCCTTTGTGCCCTCACGTACCATCTCAGAAGTTAATTCTGACCAGAGGTAATCTGTGTGCCTGATTACTTCCTTGTGCCCCCACGCACCAAGAAAGGCAGTTTTGTCAAACATTAACAATTCAAATTTATTTGTTAACAGTGGCTTAACCCTTGTCTTCTTCTTCCTTTTCAGAAGTAACAACGAGCGAGAAGGCGCAACATTTTTTTTTATTTTGAATTTTTAATTTGTTTATTTTTTATTTCGTTTGAAGCTTTTTTTATTGAATTTTATATTGAATTATGTACTAGTTTGTAGGTTAATTTTATTATATTTACTTGGGTTGTGATATTAGGTTAAGTTAAACTGAATTTTTGAATAAAAATTTATATTTGAATTTTAAAAACTGAGTTGTCCATTATAAACCGGCACTCCCTTCCACGTCCGAGACCAGCTCTCACATTGGTCCTTCGAGCCGGATAACTCAGTCAGTAAAATATAAAATTAAATTCAGTTCTTAACACTATCACTCAGTTCAAGGCTTCTCAATACAAAATGCCGAAAGATGGAGAATCTATCTCATTGTAACAAAAAACAACACGTTGCTCCACTATGAGCAAAACGATTCGGTGACAGAATCACCTAATCAATCCACCCAAATTTCCAGTATGGAAACTCAACCAAGCACACCCGTAGCTTGTAGAAACGACGAGCAACAAGTTCAAATTTTCTAACCGCCAATATGAAAAGATCTCTCCTCTCTACAGCTCTGATAAATGTCACCTCAGCATCCGGAATCACAATGACATTCCGAGCATTAATAGACTCTGGATCTCAAGTGTCTATTATGACCGAAAAGGCCTGTAAACTCTTACAGCTTAAAGGATCTCCAACCACCCAAGAATTAAATGGACTTGGTACAACTCCCACCAATACAGCAGTACAACAAGCCACAGTCAAATTAATTCTCCAAACAATAATTTTAAAATAGCGAGCAACATGCTCATACTCTAAAAAATCACCGATCTGCTTCCAAAACAGACAATCGAAGTGTCAAATTGGAAACACATAAAAAATCTCCCGCTTGCAGATCCTACGTTCTCAATCTCAGGAGAAATCGATGTTCTTCTCGGAGCAAACATTTATGCCGCCATCATTAAAAATGGAATTAAAAGAGGGTCTAGCAATACACCTACAGCCCAAAACACCGAACTGGGCTGGATTCTGGTCGGAGGAGTACCAGAAATAAAAAGCACGACGACGACTGTGCTATCCACCTGTACTAAGACAAACCCCAAGTTGGATAAGAAACTAAATAGAGTTTGGGAATACTCCACCACGCCAATACGGTCACAGAAACATCAATACCACACAAAAAAACGCATACCCTCCGTGAAGTATGAATATGTGTCCACTAAGAATCATAATACACCTCTGCATCACAGTTCTCAGAGAAAAATCTGGGAAAATACACCAAGTAAAGCAAGGCACTTTAAAAAGCTCTCTCCACCATTAATACAAAATGGAAAAATGAAACAAGAGTGCCGCCATCTCGTTCAGTATCAGGAACTTTACAATATAATAAAATAAAAACTGAACTAGATCACAGAGAAACTAAACCTCTCACCAATAGATGGCATCACTATCATCCAAAGACTATCTCTCATTCTGCATCAGTAATACAAGAGAATAGTATTTCCCCAGTAATACGAACTGGAGCAAAACATAACACACCTTTTTCCTCCTCATCCAATATTAAGAACGAATATAATATTCTCACCCGTCCTATCTCTAAAAACAATCCTCTTGCCTTCACCAACTCATCTCAGGACAATCATCTATGATCCCCACCAAAATTGACTACACTCTGGCATTCCCAAAATTCAAAACACGCGTTACATTTGAGGTTCCGAAACCTGCCAAAAATCACTTCAGTTTTGAACAGTGACAAGTGCACGCAGTAGTTTTCAGTTTCGTTTTTATTTTCCTTTATTTTTTATTTATTTTATCATTTATTTTATTAATCATGGAGGAATTATTGGAGATTTTTAATTCCGAGTCTTTTGACTCTATCGACGCTGGCTTATCTCCCATGCCTCCGGAACTTTTGGCACCTCATAAGCCAATCAAACCAGTGAGTCCACTCCCACCAACTTCCAAAAAGGCACGTAGACCCCGATGTGCGATCGTGCGACCACCACCCGTTCACTCATCCCCTATCAAGCGAAAGGCTAGGGCCATTTAAGGCAAGTCTGGCATCGCCTAAAATTAAAAAATTCTTATTGAAGGAACCAGAAAAACATGATAGCCTCAATTTTAAACCGAGGCCTAGAGAATACCGGCCAGAAGTTCGGGTACAAACTCGGCCAAGGCTACCTATCGCAGCGCGCTCTACGCCATTGAGCATGCCTGAATTGGATTTTGATACCGACAACAAACCAAGAGCAAAACCAAGGCCAAAGGAACGCAGCTCATGTCCCAATAACGACACAGAGGACGAAAAAGAACCTGTACCATCTACAGCAATAAACCAAACAGCACTAAGTATACCGGATCTAAACAAAATAAGGCCCACCGAAGTACCCGAACCTATCAACACGGGCACTACACCACTTCCAAAGAATACCCCAGGATTAAAGGTGCCGCCAACAACTGACACTAAGTCATCACCTCAGACGATAATTATTGAGCCACCAAATCAATTTTTTAATCGCCCAATTACTCCAACAGCACAGCTTCTGGATGCTCCTTTCAATCGTCCAAGACAATTCCAGCATTTTTCATCAAACAATTAAGTGTCGCTACCAGGAATTTCACACGACTTAGTTGGACAAATTATTGCCACTCCAATTGTGATTAAACTACTTGAAGCAACGCACTCACTCTGGAATAAATGTAAGTTTAATTCTAAAACTCTACAATTTTCTTTTTTTTTTGAGGCGGGAGGATGTTCAGTCCACAGACGTATTTCAAATCCATCGATGAACTATTAATTCCTAGAAAGAAAGAAAAGGAATCCACAAAGTATTTCAATATTAAAAAGTTATAAACAAATACTTATCTAAATCCTAATTATCTATGGCAGTTCCACAACCTCAAAAAATTGCTGCCAACAAACGTAAATGCTGCGACAAATGTCATTACAACAAATAACAGGCTGAATTTCCTCCATCATGGCTCGTATTTTATCTAAAAACAATCAAAAGAGCGAATAAATACAAAAAAAAATTACATAAATAATATTAAAATGCACCAAGTATACGTACCTCCAGAATATTTACATTTTTTAAAATGTCACGAAGTGACATTACGTCAATTAGCTGTCTGAGCTACATTCGGACATCGCATTAATCGTCGCTAGGGCAACATCAAGAGACGAGAACTCATAACTGAATGCGGCGGCTATATAAAGCCGACGAGCCGCAGCAGAAAATCATTTTTGGTACAAAGCTCATCTGGTTTAGAGACTTATCTAAGTACAAGAATATTCCCAACCTCATTATAGAAAATTAATTCTATATTTCAGAGTTTAATTTGAAAATTCCTATCATTTCCAATATTCCGTCCCACATCTAAGCAGAAGTTTAATTCTGCGCAGAGATTAATCTGCAATTCTCCTGTCCACATGTACGCAGAAGACTAATTCTGCTGCAGAGATTAATCTGCTACATCTCTACACATTTACAGAAGAATAATTCTGACGCAGAGATGAATCTGCGCTTCTTCTTTGTAGTAGCATTTTGCTACACTTCTGGGCACGTGCAGAATACTGTCAGAGTCTAATCTGACTTGTTTACCAATTATAGCACTTTGCTACTTCCTTGTGCCCTCACGTACGAGCAGAGGTATTTAGCTGCCTTTGTGCCCTCACGTACCATCTCAGAAGTTAATTCTGACCAGAGGTAATCTGAGTGTCTGATTACTTCCTTGTGCCCTCACGCACCAAGAAAGGCAGTTTTGTCAAACATTAACAATTCAAATTTATTTGTTGAAGCTTTTTTTATTGAATTTTATATTGAATTGTAGACTAGTTTGTAGGTTAATTTTATTATATTGAACTGAGTTGTGATATTAGGTTAAGTGATACTGAATTTTTGAATAAAAATTTTTGTTTGAATTTTAAAAACTGAGTTGTCCATTATAAACCGGCACTCCCTCCCACGTCCGAGACTAGCTCTCACACTCCATCATGGCTCGTATTTTATCTAAAACAATCAAAAGCACGAATAAGTACAAATAGAATTACATAAATAATATTAAATTCACCAAGTTATACATACCTCCGTGTATTTACATTTTGACACGTCAAAATGTCATGTCCCGACACAGGCCACTGATTTTGCCTCAGTCAAAGCTTAAGCAAATTTAACAAACGTTGCTAGGGCAACACCGAGAGGCGAGAGCTCATAACTGGATGCGGCGGCTGTATAAAACCGACGAGCCGCAGTGCTCATCTGGTTTAGAAATGAATCTAAAAGTCAAGAATAATATTCCCAACCTCCAACATAGCAGATTAATTCGATATTTCAGAGACTAATCTGAAAATTTCTTTCATTTCCAACCTCCCTGCCCACACCTAAGCGGAAGATTAATTCTGCCGCAGAGATTAATCTGCAACCTTCCTGTTCACTCCTAAGCAGAAGATTAATTCTGACACAGAGACTAATCTGCAACACTTTTATTGTGCTACATCCCTTCAGCACCAGACGTAGCAGCATCCGTTAAATAATAATAGAGATTTACTCTGTATGTCATTTACCACCCTGCTGCTTACACGTAGTAGCAGAATAATTCATTATTGAAATCTCCGCTATTTCTTTACAAGGCAATTTGCTGCCCTCGGGCGCACACACACTATTAGCGCTAACATTCCTACTATTAAAGTTCGCTCTATTTACAGACAATTTATTCTGGTCTTCTTTTTCTTTTCCAGAACTGAAAGAACGAAGGAAGCAACGGGAGTTAAACGTCACTGATTTTTTTTTTTTTTTTTTTTTTAATTTGTTTAAGTTGAATTTTGAACTTGTTTCTATGGATTGTGATAGTAGTTTAAGTGTTAAATAAAATTTTATTTTTGAAGTTCGAAAAGCTGAATTATCCTTTCAAACAACCGGCACCCCTTCCCTTATCGTTTGAGACTAGATCTTACAGTCACATTTGAGAAGAAAACTATTTATCGCCTTAGTGTAATAATTTTACGGCATCATTGATAACATAAAAAAATTTGTATGATATTTTTGGTTTTAAAGAAATCAACTTTAAGGCTTGATAACTGAAGCATTTGAACATAAGTCGTAATATATTGGACACTATTATACGGAATGAAATGTACTCTTTAAAACCAATTCCAAAGTTGGATCCTGTGATATCCTTGAAAAAACCTATGACCATTCAAATAACTGTGCTTCCATTGAAAAACTAAATATTTTCAAACGGGAGTTTGAAATAAAGAAGTGATTTTAGGGAGGGGGCTCTCAAAAAAAGTATGAACAGGACACTTGAAGGAATTTATTGGCATACTCCACTCTACTTATTTACCGAACACAATGTATAATAATCGGACAACTTACCACACCTTATCAATTTTCGTTCAAAGTTTTTTAAATTACATATGTTTAAGAAATAACTTCATTTTCACTTTAAGGAGTTCCATTTTCTCCTTCCTATAGCTACCTTCAAACCCATAAGATTGAAATAAAAAAATAAAAAACCATAAAATACATCGACAGTGCGCATTTTGAGATATTCAGGGATAACGGAAATATCCATTATCCTTGAAAATAAAATTTTCTCAAAAAGGACTTCGATTTATATGTTTCGGAATCTTTAAAGCTTCCCTACATAAATAACGTTTGTTTCATGACTTGCGATACGATGCTATTTCAAAATACTATATTTCCGGAATAAACGGGTCGCAACATAAAATATTGTGAATACTCAATATAGCCAATATAGTTTCAAAATAGGCAGAGCGATGCAAAATTACGTCTCCTAAGTAGCGGCAGTTCTTCGAAATGTATGCTTTGTGGTAGTTGATTTTTTACACCACTTGTCTACGATGTAAAAATTATTTTTTGAATTAATTTTTAACACTTTACTATTGTCCAATTCAACACAATTCTACTTTTATTATTCCTTTTTAATAACTTTCTATCAACTTACAGACCCCTGACTATGAAAGTATGTGTCTGAGCGCCTGAGAATGCCGTTCGTGATGAAAGAGTTTTAGGGTAGTAAATGTGGATGGATTCACATAGAGTTTTTTGATTTAGAATGAGTGTATGTGGAGCTTTACGATGAGGTAAAATTTTCTTACGTGTTAGGGGTTTTGGGGAGGGGGTGGTAATTACCACCCTTGGGGCTGTCCAATTTGGGCCGCGTGTGATATATGTCGGGACTCGAATGTCGTTAGTCGATTTTCGAGAGTCAAGTTTCGAGAATATGACTAAAAGGTAGAAAAAAATTTTTATTAAAAACCTTTTAAAATAATTAACTTTTGTAAATAAATTGAACTAAAAAGTAAAAAATAATAATAATAACAAGAAAAGTATAATGCAAAATAGGAAATGCTGCAACTCAGATTAAATCTTAAAAGTTTGGGCATGATTTGCAGTTGAACAATTGTGATTATAGGTAGTTATGGTTGACAAAACTTTTAAGATTTAATCTTAGTTTCTTATTCTGCATTAAACTTTTCTTTTTTATATCACTGAGAAAGAAAAAAATTATTTTTGACTGTTTAGTGCATTTTATTTACAAGTTATTTATTTAAAATTTTTTTTATATATTTTATTTAATTTTTACATACAGATATTGTCAATCAATTTAACACAATTTAACTTTTATTATTTCCGACCTATTCTGGATCTTTACTGTACAGTACAGTACAACAAAAACAGTAGGTACAATAAAAACGCTTAGGACTGATCATTCTTACAGCATACGTAAACAAACAGAATTATTTATATGGCAACACCAAGAATGGGTTGCCCGATGTAGTATATTTTTGAAGTTTTACTGACTATTACTATGGAAAAACAGTATACAATTTTTCAGTTCTCTACATAGATGGGTTCTCAGGCAGTGTTCAAATATATAGTATAAAACGAAAGGAGTGATTTGTCCCATTTTCGAACTAGGTTTCCTTTCTTTTAAAAACCGCGTGTGAAAAATTTCATTTGCAAAAATCAAACTACCTTTTAATATTATGCGTGGGTGCCCAACCCATCTACCTCTACTAGCATTACGTTTAGTTGTTACAAACGGAATGATACATAGTATGTATACCCTTTAGATTTCATCTAGGGTATAAAAATGCAGAATCGGCTACTCGTTAGATATGTGCCAGAATTTTAGCTTTTTTGCAATTAAGTATTGGTTTGCTTCCTACTTTGATTTCTTTACCTGCGATGTCGGTTATTGTTACGAAGTTGAATCACTACATAATAAATACTGGTCAACCATTAGTTCATTTTTGGCCTAGATGATGAAACATAGGGTATAAAGCTTCTCATTCCGTTTGTAGCAGAAAGAAATAATGATGGTAGAGCAATATAGATTGGACACCCACACGTAATATTAAAAGTTATTTTGATTTTTGCATGTCCGTTCGACCGTCTGTGAATCCGAAATCTTACACACGGGCTTTTTAAAACATAAAGTAAAATTAAGTAATGGGACAAATCAGGTAACTGCTTCGTAGGGTTGCCATACAAAAATTTCGTTTTTCACTATGTTTGGACACTGCCTGAGAACGCGTCAACGTAAAGAACTGAAATTTTGTGCATAGTGCTTTCATGAAAATAGTAAATATAATTTCAAAAATGTACTAAACCGGGCGACCCCTTTTGTGAAAACGATAAGTCTTATACGGTTTTAATATACCGAAAAATGATTCAGAATATGAAATTGTATAAAAATACGATGAACCGATATAAACGAAAAACCACTTCAAAAATCAAAATTTCACAGATGGTTGACCATACGAAGGTATCATAAGAATTGTTCTCAGGACCAATTCTAGCTTTTTTACTTGTTCATATTTCGATTTGGACCACTTTTGGTATCGATATGTTGTGACATTTGATCCGACTTACATTACATGTGAAGCAATATCGTAACACTATATTCCCCCTTTTAAAAAAATATGTGTGTTATTGTTTGAAGAGGAATAACATTACTTATCTATTCTTAACTCCAATTCATATATGTACAGTATAAATCCCATGTTTACTTATTTTCACACTAAAATTTGTAAGACAATAAAATTTTTTTCACTCTCTTTACTTTTTTTATCTTAGTCATTTATGTCACGTGGAATAGATAGCTTGAACGAACGTGTTGGTTACGGGGTGGAGTATTTGTTTTTCTTAGCTGAATGTTTTTAAATTTTTGTGGTTTCAGTGGAAGCATTTAAAGAGGAAGATGATCTCAGCCGTTCGAGTTGGATGTTAATAGCAGTTGCACAGGGTAATGCTGGTGGGGGAGGTGGTTTGAATTGTTACAATTGAGTCTCATGTCTTCAAATTTTCGCAATTGGTGTTGGTGACTCAACGTCCTGAAGAATTATTTTTATTAATATGGATAGCTGTTTATCCAGTGCCTTTTTCAGAACATTATAAACCAGTTCTACCTTACCTTAATCATCCCTATTATCGTAAGCAATAAGATAGCCAAGGAGCTCAAGCTTAGCGAGCTTAATTGTATGGCTTGCGTTTTATTTTTTTCGCGACATTAGGTCCTAAATTGTTGGTTTTGTTGCTCTCATTCATCTAGGGAGTAGGTGCTCACGCTAAGAATTTGAAGCTTTCACCCCGTAGTAAGATAATGCCTTAGACACACAGCACTCTTAATGAAGAAATAACTAACGACTCATTAGTCTATAATGATTCATTATAAACTGCGGACACACAGCCATTTCTTTAATTAAGTTGTGCTGTCAAACTGGTTTTGATGAACTTATCACATTAAAGAAACAATATGGATCGAATTAACGCAATAAACTTTGTTTTCATTTATTTTATTTTCAATTTAACAATTTCCAAATGAGAAACACATTATATTTAAAAAAATATTAATAATATAATTTGTGATTTCCATTTCTTTGCATTTCTTCTTCTTATTTTTCAAATCGGCAGATGCACAGCGGAGCTCCATATGTACATTATATGCCAAATCTAGCACATTTTTCTTCATTATAGCTATAATGAAGGAGGAAAACACTTCATTAGTGTACTTCATTATCATCTGATTTTCGAGCTATAATGACATATACTATTTGACACACGGTATTTTAATGAATAGTTAGTACAAATGATTCATTAGTTCGTGCTGTGTGTCTAAGGTATAATGCTATTGGGACTGTTAAATCAACCAGTGATCCAACGTTCATAATTTATAATTTCTCGAAATATTATAAATTACGCTATAATTGCACATTGACAAATTTTTCAGTCAACAAATAGCGACAATAATTTCCGTTCTCACAGAATGTGCATACCTACTCAGATTACGTCTTCAGACGACATATTAGACCGCTTAAGTGGTGCAAGAATGAAAACATTCTGTGAGAACTGAAATTATCGTACATCAAAAAAAAACTTTTGGTCTGTAAAATAGAAATTTCACAACGCGTAAGCAATTTTTGTTAATGTGAATTTAGTAAGTAAGTTGCAGCACCTTTTCTTTTGTATAAATTATTTTGAGTTTTTAAATAAAGGTCAGTCTTTGAATTTTACTAGTGAAAACAACGTCTTCAATTAATTTTTCATCGACAAATAATCTGGTTGTTGGTATAGTACCTACAAGCAAGCTCGTGATACAGGTAAAGTACCTTGATCACAACCTTTCGGTATTAAAAATCTAGTTTGTTGGTTTAGTACCTGCAAGCGACTTATAGTGCAAAGGTTAAGTACCTTTACACATTCGACCTGCAAGCGACTTATAGTGCAAAGGTTAAGTACCTTTACACATTCTACCTGCAAGCAATTTGTAGTGCAAGGGTTAAGTACCTTTACACATAATACCAGCGGTCAAGTAAAGGAATTTGGTCGCAATATAAACAGAGACTACTCGAGTTGTTATTGGCGGCAAATGCTTATCATAAAGTTCTTGGGAGTGATATTATACGATTTTGTACGAGCCATGGCATATGTCTTCTGTAGTTTGTATTTTAGAATATGATAATAACTTTGAAGATTGTATACAGGTTGCGGTTGTCTTTTCAAATTGGAGTGAGAATCAGTCGTTAACCCGAATTAACAGCCCACTGCGGTAAGCTTGCTACTATCGTGTATGCTGTTATTGTATACAAAAACTACAGTTCTTAGAAACTGATCCCAAACCTTTGAGAAGTTTACAGATGTTCTTTAATAAAACGTTTACGAAATTGGAGCCCTGATCGATAACCAAATTCTTGGGTAGGCGGAAGGGGGTAATAATTTAATCGAAGAATTTTCGTGCTAATATCTCCAATACAATTTATTTATTTTTTCCGACGTTATTTACTAGACCCCTCCCTTTGTTTTCTTCAATTTAATGTGTAAATCATTAATCTGGTACAAACAGTTTGCAAGAAATTCGCATTGAAAAATGTATGAAACTTGCAAATCTTGGTACTGACTCCTCTTAAAGAGCTAAGCAAATACCTTGAGTGCTGAGG
Source organism: Dioctria linearis (assembly GCA_963930735.1). NCBI lineage: Eukaryota > Metazoa > Arthropoda > Insecta > Diptera > Asilidae > Dioctria > Dioctria linearis. The sequence goes on from OZ005742.1 coordinate 81,370,566, forward strand.
AAGATTGGGTCAACACATTGGAGATTGCAGCCTAGCTTCTTTCATTTGTTTTACTCGAATCTTGATAGAGTTACCATTATTAAGTCATCTCGACGCAATTCACTCTGAGAATTGTGATGAACATTCCAACTTTTATTTTTAGCTAAGACCTTTTCTCAGTGAGGCCATATTTTAACTTGATTTTTTTTTCTGTTAACGATACCTCGTTCATCCTGGAACATCCAGGAAGATGCGATTGGCATGGCAGTTTTTTAATCTTTTCCTTTATATGCACACTTTATAATTTTCTAATTATTTTTGTAAAACACTTTGTGATATTAGTTATTTAATGTTAGAATTATTTACTCTTCACCACTTATACTATTTTCTTTTGAAATTTTGAATTACTTTTACCAAATAATAAGCACACACCGTGAAATTATTAGACTGGTAAAAAGTAACAACACCCCGAGGAACCGAATAGTTAATGAAATATTGATAAAGTAAGGCAGCGTGTTTGAATTGTTGAAGCACTTTCTTAGTTATTGGATTGTTTATCAATAAAATAGTTAAGACAATTGGCATAATTTGGTAGACTGGAGCTTCAAATGTCAAGGCACTGATATAGTTTCTTTTTCAGATCCATTTATTGCTTTACATAAGTGTACCTATGGTTTGTTACTTTTCTTCTGTTCTTACTACTCTTCTGTTTTAGTTACTTAACGAAATGAGCTAAGAAAGTCGTACATTACAAATTAAAAAAAAATTCTTGATACACATTGATAGTTTTAATAATGGAAAGGGGAACAAACAGCATGTAATATACTTTAAAGAATAAGATTACATACTTACCAATTATAAGATTAAAATTCAAATAAACTACTTCACTTACCTGAAAATAAAAAAAAAAAGATTAATACAATATTCGAAAATATTTTAAAATATAAATTTCCCACAAAAGACGTTTTTAAATTAGGGAATCTAGAAGATACTTATTAATAATTAAAAAACTGAAGAATTAACTTAGAAGAAAGTGTTGAATTTAAGAATGTTTGTTTTCGCGCCAGGTGTTAAAGAGAAAAAATATGTGTACATAGTAGGTATATTTAGATTCATATAAGGCAAGTTTCGGAGATCATTAAGGGAGACAATCAACAAAGGCGCTTTCTAAAAATATCTTTGTGTTAATGTGACTTAATGTCTGACCACAAAACAGGTCTTCAAAGCTGAAATCTACCAAATCATATTAGAGTACCTAAAATACACATGGATGCAGATGATGTATATGAGTGGCATTGGAATCAGTGCAAGACTAAGATTTAAGTAGGACTTCTGAGTGGTTAGTGTCTGTGAAACTAAAACTAACCTTTAAGTACCGACCCGTTGTCTCATAGACCACGCCATTCATATGTTCTCGGTTTTTATGATGAAGACGATACACCACCGTCACATGCGCCCGTTTACCCTCGAGTTAGTCCCCGTGAATTTTCAAATTCAAATTACGAAGACGGCTAAATACTGCTGAAAGTCTTGTGTTGTGGACGGTAATTAAAAAGCGGATGGTCTGGCTAACACTGGAACCGACAGTCCATATACTGGTCAACTAAAAGAGCACTATAGGGTGGAACTGCAAACATGGAAAAACGGGAAACTGGATCTCCTCTGGCGTAGTGCGCCCTCACCCTCCATCTCCGCTCCAGAGGCTCACAATAATTGGTCTTAGCAGACAGTCGCTCAGGCTGTATAATAATGAAGCCGCTTGACATGGCCCTTTCCGTGAGTGTTCCGCACTTGTAGCATTAGGTTAGGTTAGGATAGGTAAGAGGGATGCCGTTAGACGACTAGCCTGCATCACTTAAACGTCTAATGGGTCCATTGTGCCCCATAGGCCTCATGAGGTAACCATTCAATCCGCCCTGGATCCATCCTGCTCTCCGGAGGAAACTCTGGATATTTATAAATCTCTTTACTTAGATACATCCTGCTTCTCTCAGTAATTTCAGAAAATATCTGAACTATTTACTTTGCAGCTACCACAGACTTATAAAGTAGTAGCTAACCAATAGGCTACCTCTTTTATTCATCAAAGCGGGGTATTTGCAAAGCACGTGTTGGACGGACTCGATTTCCTCCGTGACTTAGCAGCTCTTGCAGAAACCGTTCGCCACTCTACCCAGTCTTCTAGCATGGTCCACTATGGCCCAGTAACCCGTAATGACCCCATACTAGATTCCTTGTGTTTGTTCTGCTGATGTTAAGCAGTTCTCTTAACTCCTTCCTGTCATATGGAGGCCACAGTTGCCTCGCAATATGGCAGCTATCCCTGCTGATCAACCGAAGGCTTGACTTTTGATAGGCGCCCCTGATGATTTCCTCTTTTAAAGTTCCCATTGGGATCTTCAGATTAGCTACCACTGCGGAGCTCTTCCTTTTGAGAGTCCGTTTTGGACAACTCATCAGCCACATCGTTGCCTGAGATATCCTTATGGCCAGGTACCCAGCATAGGGACACCTTGTGCCTTATAGTCAATTCCTCAAGTCTGGTATTGAATAGCTGCACCAGCACAGCACGCATCGCTTTGATGGCTGCTGGCTATCGGTATATATGCTGATGTACCGTGAAGATTTTTTGTGGTGCATGGATATCAATATTACCGCCTGATAAGTCGCTGCGAGCGCTGCTTGAAAAACACAGCATTTGTCAGGCAGTCTATAAGACTTGTGCCACTGGATATCTCTGGAGTAAACTCCAGCCCCTGTGCCCACACTCGTGTTGGAACCAGCCATGAAAATAGAAATATCGGATGTTAGGACCATCTCCTTCCCATCTCAGTCACTCTTGGTGGGCATCATTGCAATGACACCCCCACTAAAAGTCAAAATATGTACTTGGTAGTTTGTTTCTTCCTTGCAATCACTACAGTCCATCTACTGGAGTATATTGGAGTGCCTAAAACTCCTCTCCTTCCACCAACCCCCCACCCACAGCACTAATTGCTATTACACCTCTGCAATAGAGGCGCAACGGCAATAATTCAAGCCTAACCTGCAATGCCACCGTGGGCCTGGTGCGCAGACAACTATTTATTGCCATACAGGCGCCCGTCTGGATTTTAGACAGGACATCCAGGTTATATTTCCGCGGAAATGCCGTCCACCAGACCGTGGAGCCGTAGCAGAGGAAGGGCCGAACTATGGCTGTGTAATCCAACGTACCGACCTGGGTTTTAATCTCCAGTTAAACGCACCAGCTACATATAAATTTCTTTAGAATTTCCAATAAGTAAGTAGCTGTCAAATACTCAATAAATGTTAGCAAACTCAGATTATGGTATAAAAAATGGGTAAAAAAGGAAAAATTACAAAAAGATGGGAAAGATGTCTAATTAGAGAAATGTGGATATTTCTTCAGTTGATTAAAGAAGCTATTATAAGATACTCTGCTGAAGATCCAAGCGAACATAGGGCGATTGCTATTCTTTTAAATAAAGCAATAACTGTCCGAAATACCTTTTGTTTCTTGCCTTTGGTAGCCTCCAAATTTCTCAACCAACAATTTAAATTGCAATTTGCTTATACGAAAATCTTCTTTGAATTCACGTTCACTAAACTTTGGTAAGCTTCTTCCTACAACCTACTAGTTCGCCGCTGTAGAAGCGATCATAAGGAAAATCGCCTATGAATTATTTGACTTGAAGCATTTATCATTATCATAGTCCATAACCGTTTATACTTTATAGATGAAATATAAAAGGGCGAATCTATAAATATTTTTGCATGTAGCAAGTAGCTTTAGACAGTTGTCAATTTTCTTAACAAGTTTTAGAAAATTAAATGTATCACAGTTAAAGTTCAATAAGAACAAAACCAATTCTAAACCCATTCTGATCTTACACAATAAATCAAACTGTCATATTTAATACGGAATAGATGTGTCAAGGCTTCTATAATCATCTGATTATATAATTTAATGAGATAAATAGCAGTACATACAGTACATACAGTACATACAGACAGGCAGGTATTCAGACCTGCAGCCTTATGTGTAGGGAGTGGTGGTGGGAGGGGTGTCACAAATAAATTGTTAGAGGGGAAGTCAGAAGAAATCGCGTTTCAAAATTTGTAAAATGTATGCTTGCCAATGCTCATAAATACCTTTAGCGACCCAGACCAGCCAAGACACCTGAATCAATATAACACTTTGGAACCATGGTCGACCACCAGTAGTGGATGAAAAATCTTAAGAAAAATTCTCAAATCTTTCTAAGAAAACTGAATGCTTGTGCTCTTGTGGCCGAAAGAATGAACCACAATAATCAATTCACCCATTCGCTTGAACCACTGACATGTATAACATAGACTGCTTGATCTTCTATTTCATATGGGTCCACTTTTGTTGGCAGTGGTGTGAAAACTGTCGCTTTAATAGCCATGGTACAAGGTCAACAAACTCCAAATATATTCAAAATTATTATTTCTATTGGAAGCTTATCTCCTATAACGATTTTTAAGGAAATAAAATTAAGCAATTTTTGTCTGCCTATCCCTAAAAGTAGCTATGGGGGACAGAGAAAGGATTAGAAGTGTTATATTGCCATCTATTTGTAAAATCCACTGAACTGACACTGAACTATGGTGGATTTCGTATAGAACTTATTATTTTAAGTACAGTGGAATTGAGTTGTTAAGCCAAAAAGAGAAATCTATAGAAAAGTGATCCAATGATAATGTAAGCGATTACAGTGTTGTCAGCGGTCTATGTTATACATGTGAGTGGTTTGAACCGTTGTCGGTGAATAGTTACTCATTCGAATTCTTAAGATCAATTTGCAACTATATAACTAAGAAATATTTAATCCAACAATCGTAAAAAATTTTAACAACTCTGGCTTGAATTAGTATCGGTATTAAAAATCAACGGATGGCTATTCGTTGATTGCGTGGAACTAAGATTCTACTGCGAGGACCCCTAACACAAAATGTGTTAAGTCAGTTTGTTTGCTATGATCACTGACCAATTACTTAGAAACAAAAGCTGCGTATTTTTTGCACATGGGTCCGAGTCAGGATCAAAAGTAATTTCCATATTAAATTATTTCGATAGAGCTATGATTCAAAATATTTGTGGCAAAATACAAATTTTCAATCAGATTGTATTAGAATAATGTAAAATGTAGATAAAAAGTGTTTAATTTTGAACTTAGAACCCATATGGATCAATGTTTGACGTAAGAATTATTAAAACAAAAATTGGCATATTGCCAAAAATATTTTAACCATTTACACCCGAAACTGTTTTAGTATGGGTAATCATTTATTCGACAGTAGTTTTAATAAAAAAGCTTTAGGAGCAAATTCTGAATTTTTCATATATTGCATAAATCGGATTTAATTAATTATAATTCGCGTGTCATTGGTTATTTTTTATTTCGATCGGGGTGGACGGGGGAAATTTAGGAGGTCAGGGTCTTTTCAATTATAACTCAGCCTTTTGAACTCCGAGCATAGAAGTGTGGGTGGGTACTCAAACTTTTTCTCAGCATCTGCGCTATTCGATTTTGTGTTTTGCGAAATGTACTAGATGAAACTTTGACCCTCGTTGCGGACGCACTATATTTTCTAATTTGTATAAAAGTAAAACCGTTATTTCTTTTCGGAAATCTTTCGATCCCCATATTCACTTTTTTAGTATTTCCCTTTTCTCTATTCGAACTGAGGTACACGATTTTTTTGCACCCTAGATCGGTTCTAACTTGGTAGAGTTCGAACGGAAAACTGCTTTCGCTATTCCCCTCAGCTACAATTTGTAGAAGAGAATTTAATCACCGAGGGTAGGTACTTTAGAGTGGGGGCTAGGAACCCCCGGCGGGGATGGCTTCAATAAGTTGCGTATCAAATTAAAGGTCTCGCTGGTGTACTTTTTTTCACCAATTCAGAAAACTTCTGCGAGACGTTTTTGACGCCAAAAACCCATTTTCATGCACATGGGTAACAGACACCCCAGTTACTACATTTCGCATATACCGTTCTTTCTTTCAAAGCTATTAGTGCTTTGTTGTGAACATTTTTCTCATGGTATTTATATTTTAAATGTATGAAATGCTGGCTCGCATACCTTTTGTGCCCGTATAATACCAGAATCGTCCTGTTAATGTTTTACAACTCGCTCTACAGTTCAGCGCCACATTGTGTTTCGCCGTGAAGGTGTGGTGTCACTTGTGGGGGGGGGGGGGGGGGTAATAACCCTACCCCTGTATACACGCCTGGTATATACAATAGATTAAATATTATGATGTAGACCCAAGTGTTTTATTAAAAATACCACATGGCGCAGCCGGTATAATAACCGTAAAACAAAATCCGGAAAAATCGTCGTCTTGTACAATAAAATCGATTAAAATAGCTGGAGAACAAAGAAATATAAACGCAGAGAACAACGTTCATGCACAAAAAGCATACTAAATAAAAAAAAAATAATTAAAAATCTGTAGTGTTAAATCACCACGAGTGAATTACGGTAGTTCCAACAGAAGTGACTATGGTAAAGAAGTAGAATTGCACTGCGTAAATAAAATAACAAAAAGTTATAAAAATAAGAATGATATAGATGTGATAAATATATACGTACGTACAAAATGTGGTGTTATAAACTATACATTAGTTTGATTAAAGCCATGACACGTTTTAACTTAACCCAAAGGATGATCACCAAAAAAATATCATATACATATGTCAAAAGTGGTACCGTATTACATAAGGAAAGTAGATCCGCTTAATCTGCAAACAACAAATTTGGCTGAAACCTGGAGAGTATTCTGGGAAATTATCAAATATTCACAACAACAAGCTGAGGTAGACAAACAGCAGCAAGAAAATATAAAAATCGCCTTACTTTTAAATGCCATAGAACTTGAAGCGGTCGAAGTGTGCAATTCATTTAATCTAAGCGAAGATGACAGATAAAAGTATGACATGGTCAGAAAAGCCTTTGAAAACTTTTGCAAGCCGAAGTAGAATGAAGTGGTAAAGACTTATGAAAGCTACATATTCCATAGCCGCAAGCAAGAATCGGAGGAACCTTTTGATAATTTCTTAATGCACATTAAAAAACTAGTACGCAGCTGAGATTTTGGTGAAGAAGAAAGCCGTATACTGAGGGACAGAATTGTATTGGGAGGTCGCGATAAGGTACTACAAAAAAAGTTACTGGAAAATATATATAAGACCATAGAGATGGCAAGGGTAGCAGAAATGACAAAACAGCAACTGGAGAAACTACAGCCAGATTATTGTAATGTTAACTTAGTAAATAGAGTTCCAAATAAAATTTACGTAAGAAAAAATAATAATAGAATTTTTAAACATCATTGTACGCATGAAAACACTACCAAACCGGTTAGGGATTTTCCTAAATCAGAGAAAGAATACAAAAGGACATTGCACAATTATGCACCAAAAATGAATTCATGTATACATATTGTATGCAGAAGCATGAAAGCAGGAAATGCCCAGCCTATGGAAGTTCATGCAGGAACTGTGGAAACAAAAATCATTTCACAATACCGTGCAGATCAAAGTTGCATGAGGTACGTGAAATAAGTAGTGACGATGATGTATTTATAAACACACGAGACAACTCTTTCCTAACTACAATTGATACAACTTGGGTAGAACACATTCAAGTAGCTAATGGAATAGTTAAATTCAAATTGGATACAGGGGCGGATATAAACGAACTACCATTTAATACAGTCAGATCGTTAGGAAGCAAAATAGTAGAAAACGTGGGAACAAACATTTATGCTTATACGGAAATAGCTTTAGAAACTATATGAAAAGTCAACTTTAATTCCATTGTCAAGAATCACAATAGAAATTTGGAGTTTTTGGTTTTTGAGTAAAATTGAACTTAGTCAAAAGAGTCAACATATAGCGGAAAATGCAGATCTTTTTGAAGAGCTGGATAAATTCATAACCGAGTTCCATATAGACCTTAAAGAAAAGTAAATTCTCGTGGCAAGAACAGCCAGGAGGATCACATTATCAATCCGAGAAGAAGTTAAAACAAAGCTTGTTAGACTAAAAAAACCGATATTATAAAAAAAACTGACGGTACCTCAGAGTGAATTTCCAATATAGTAATAGTCGAAAAATGAAATAAAAAGATCGGTATCTGCTTGAATCCCAAAAAGTAAACGAAGCACTAAAGCTAATGAATCACCCCATTCCTTCATTTCAGGAACTTACAGGAATGCCGCAAAATAAAGCATTCTTCACTGTACTAGATTTCAAGGATGTTTACTTCCAAATAGGGTTAGATAAACCCTCAAGTGATATTTGTACTTTTAGTAAATTTTTTGGATTGTACCAATATAAAAGGCTTCCAATCGGATTGCGAACAGCACCTGAGAGCTTTCAAAAATACAACGAAAATAAAATTCAGACATCCAAGCAAACAATTTGGCGAGGTTTTGCCAATAGTAAGAAATGAGCAATAATTGTGAAGCAGGGACAGTATTATTGCCATAAAATGTGTATATGATTACCTCAGTTCCAACTATTGCCCAATTCTCCTTTTAGCAATCTTCGTACGAATTTGCATTAGTTCTTCTGACAAATTAGCATTTTCAACAATGTTTTTTACAATTTATTACAATTCCTGACGCATTTTGTTTTCCAAAGCAGCGGACTTAAATTGTAATAAAATTATAATAAGATATTGTGGAAATAATTAAAAAAGATTGCCCTCTTACTTTTATGAATTACAAAATGTCAATCACGACATATTAAAACTAAGTTGAAATTGGTGAATTAAAGGTAAATTACTCAACCCTCGCAGTTGGCAAGTATATACAATTACTTGCTTTTGGTAAGGAATAGGCGAATTACTTATAAATTGCCTTTTTTTGCTCACTTTCTTATGTCCGCTTAGTCCGCCGCCTAAATTACAAACAAACATTTGGCAATATAGTTTTTGAGGGTTATGCTTGCCCATGGCGAGTGACTTTCGAATTATTTTCGATTCAATTTGTTTGCTGGGATAGATGGGATATCAATATACATAATATAGATGATATCTCAATACCAGCAGGAAATGAAACTCAACATAATGAGATACTAAAGAAAGTTACAGACAGGGCACTTTTGAAAGTTTATTTCCTATTACTATGAAAACCACATGTTCCAAATTTCAGCTATTTATGTCAACGCATTCTCAGACAGTGTCAAAACGTACAATGAAAAACGAAATTTTTGTATAGCAACCCCACGAAGTAGTTGCCCAATTTGTCTCATTTTGAACTTAATTTTACTTTCTTTTTTAAAGTCCGCGTACAAAATTTCAGATCTCTAAGTACACGCGTTCTCAAATTATCGTCTGCATGGACGGACGGATAGACGGACATGCAAAAATCAAAATAACTTTTAATATAATGCGTAGGTGTCCAATCCATTTTGCTCTACCATCATTATTTCTGTGCGTTACAAACGTAATGACAAACTTAGTATACCCTTTAGGTTTCATCTAGAGTATAAAAATTCAATATAAGTTTAAGTAAGTGACATTTTTGGGACATATCATTCTCACGATAGCATATCATGTGATCCAGATCGCGTAAAAGCAATTCACCACCCCCCCCCCCCCCCCCCCCCCCCGAATAAAAAGGAATTATAGCAATTATTAGGAATGATTAATTATGCAGGCAAACTTTGTCCCTCATTTATCTGAGATTTCAGAACCATACGAGAGCTACTAAAAAAGAATTCACACTTTAAATGGGAAGATGTGCATTCATCGCATACAAAAATTAAAACCGTCATATCCAAAGCCCCTATTCTTATCGCATTCACCACAAATAAGGACAATACCATTCAGGCAGGTGCCTCCAAATTCAGTTTACATGCTTTTATTATACAAGAAGGCAAACCCATACATTACGCTTCAAGAAATCGTACTGACACTGAGATACGATACTCTCAAATCGAAAAGGAATTGCTAGCGATCGTGTTTGCTTGTGAAAAATTTCATAATTTTTTGTATGGTAGAAATTTTAAAGTCATAACTGACCATAAAATGTTGCTGGGCGTATTTACCAAAGAAATCACTAAAATACCCAATGCTTGCCTAAACGAAGCTATTGAAAATCCGTAACAATGTGTCAGATTTTCCAAAAGTTTAAGAGGAGTAACATACGAGAGCCATACTTACCTAGTTCGGTTCCAAACATCCCTTTTAATAAAATTTGTATGGATTTACGTGAAATAGGAAAACAAATATTTCTAATTGTCAACGATTATTTTTCAAAATACTTGCAAATAATTTCTATTCGAACAAAAAATTGCAGCTGAAATTATAATAAAGTTAAAAGGTCTATTTGCAACCCATGGGTTACCTAAAACAATCATTGCAGATAAGAACTCCTTCGGATCATACATGTTTATTAAAGATAAGATAATCACGTCTAGTCCAAATTACCCATGCAGAAATGGGCTGACAAAGCTAAAAAGTTGATACAAAAAAATAAATAATCCAAAGGAGAGCTTTGGATACCACTTTTAAAGCTAAGAAATACACAAATAAGGGACAGTATGAAATCCCCAGCAGAAATATTATTTGGAGGAAAGTAACGTACCATGCTTCACAGAAATACATAATCAAATCAGGGCAAATCAGGAGCGTTAGGAAAATAATTATAAAAGGGCAGCAAAGGTGAGCAAAAGTTTTGAAAAGATAGAGAATACATGGATGAAATGTGCAAAACATTGGCGAGAGGGTATGGTAATAGACAAGCATCCAACCCCATATTGGATGAGATTTGAAGAGAGCACCACGCTGAGGAGAAGTTTCTTACGTAAGGTAATTCAAAATATTAAACTTTAAGATAATAACATAATTAAAATTAGTTAGCTTGAATTGTAAAAGGTAGTAAATCACAGCATTCAGTGCTTATCACTTAACCAGTATAGACATTAGATTAAATATTTTGAAGTAGACCCAAGTGTTTTATACCACACGCATATATAACTAATTCAGAGAAAGTTCGTGGGCAGTCAAAAGAAGTAATTGAAGAAGAAAACAATATCACAAATGAAAATCCAACAAGCCAGAAAGAAGTCACTCAAGAATTGTAAGGAAAGATCTTTTAGCTCATAGATGTTTTAATTGATTTTTTTTCAGAATACATTTATTTATCTCACTTCACATACTTTGCGTAAACGTTCAAGTCTCACAACATTTTGCTAAACGTCTCTATTTCTTAACCTGTGTTCGGGATAGTCAATCCAGCGGATAATAGAGTAAAATAAAGTGCGGAAGTGTCAGTCACTTGAAGAACAATATTAATTTAAAGTGTAAAAGGTGCAGGCGAGGACACAGACTACATAGTTTCTCTCTTCTTAACAAATACATCAGGTACTCAGGAGCGCTACACTTAGCTTCGGGGATTCACCGGTAAGTAAGTAAGAACATTTATTTTTTCATTTTTATACAGTTTAATTACAAAAATTATAATTGAATCGTTCAGAAGTGAAATGGCGTATGTCCAAAAAATCTAAATTTACAGTAGGTAAAGGAAAACGCATTTTGCTTTATTTTTTTTTCTCCAAAAAAAGTTTGCAATTTTATGAAATATTGCATGGTATCAAAATGAAAAAGTGAAATAAAGCAGGGAAAATACCAAAACTGACTGGAAAAAAAAGCATAGGTAATGGACATGTGCTGTTTTAATTCCAAATGCTAATTTCAAAGAAAATGAATGGTTATACACCATAATATATTTTAAAGTTAATTAATCATTATCACTAATATCTTTTCGATCAGTAGTAGTCCAACGGAGAATGGAAAAATAAAATTTTGCTTTATTATCTGGAATATGTTTTGTGACCTTAGCAATATCGTCCAATTTTTTTTATTGATATGGTTCACAGAGCTATTTGGAGCAGCTTTCCTATTTGGAAGTGTAATTTTCTTAATATCTTCCGTAGTCGTAGATCTTAGAGTTAGGAAAGCGTGCTCAATTTAATCCGTCAATATATGCCCAAGCTCTTATTACGCCATCTTGGCTGTACTCAAAAGAGCAAAATTATTGAAACTGGAAACTTTTTTTCTTTTCTTGTGACATTTTTTTTGGCAATTGATTCTATGGACACTGGACAGTACAATCTTCTTAAAATATTTTGGCCAACAGTTTTTAAAGTCAAGCACTATTTCATTATCTTCCAAAAGATTCACAACGAAGTTCTCATTACTCGCGGATGCGATAAGATTGGCGTATTACGATCGATAATAAATCCGATCTTGCTTTTTTATAAATCGTCTTCTTACACCAAAATAACGACCACATTGTAAGCAACTATGTCCACGGATGGGTAGCAAATGGTAAACCTCCCATACAAAACAAAATTACCCATTCTTGTCCCATAGGTCCCATAGCTTTGTTGGGATAAACATGAAGTATTCAGTATGTACATATGACATTAATTCTAGGAGTTATTAGAAATTTCCCATAAGTTATTCCCAGGGTTATGCCACAACTACTCTCTCTGGGAGCATTGTCAGTGTTCTGCAGACGAATTCATACGGGATGTATAGGACAATTCTGGGAGAAACATATAGGAAAGTCGATTTTCACACTTCCAAAATTTATTTCGGTATATTCTCTGATTCTTGTGATTCGCGTGGTTCTCTGGTAATGTACTAATTTGTTGCTTGGTGTGCTTCCGTGTATCGTTTTTGGAGAACAACAATAGAACAACAAAGTATGTATGGAAAGAAGTCATATGAGAGCTTCGCTTTGCTTCTGCAATTTCTTCTTGTTTTGGTGGAGTTTATTAGTTGTACATTTCAAAATACGCCTATTCACAAAAACGAGTTCTACAGTCTCAGAAAATCTTAAACAATATCCTCAGATATTCCCCCGTACCACCTACCACCGATCTGGGAGATCCGCAAGCCGTCCTAGGTACGCTTGCAATGGGAATTTCACATTATTAAATGTGTCAACTGTGCCTAAGTACAACTACAGGAAATCCTGTGGAAAGGGCATGAGAGAGATGGGAGAACCTTAATAGTTGCAGGTGCACAAAACAGTTTCTTGATGGGAGCTGTTGACAGCCCTGAGTGTCTGTCCTGCCTGGAAGGAGACCCTGAGGCAACCGAACACTTTCTGTGCGCTTGTACGGCCTTCGCCCGAGCAGGCTGGATACTCTAGACTCTGCCATCCTATTCTTAGAGGAACTAAAAACCCTTCCTCACCAAGACCTGATACACTTCACTAAGAGGACATGAAGGCTTCTGTGATAGGGCTTCCAGCAGAACAGTAAAATGGGCCGCTCTGGCCGCTCGTCCCACTGTCTTAAAAATAAAAAAAATACTAAAATCCCAATCGTTATTATCTTGAAGTGACAAAAACCAACGATAATTTCATGCTCAAGCCGTATACAAATATATATAACACTGTAGTCACGGATATTGTAATTGAGCCATATGACTTTTCGTTTCACTTTGAATATTTTATTAATTATCTTTTACTTCTGTATATACACATCCAAACATGTAGGTTCGTATTTAGGATGCTACAGTGGCGTTGGTGTTTTATTTTCCGACCAATGTGATGTTTCTTCACGGTAAATTCTGACATAGTTCATGTGACGTAAAAAAATTTTCAACAGTTTCGCTTCTGCTCTGTTGTACATAGTCTACCTTGATATCTTTCAGATGCCGCATTAGGTTCCTTTATATGTAAAGCTGAATAACCCAAACGAAACTATTTTTACTATCGCAAAATAGCCAAAATTTAGTGCCATATTTGACGAGCTTATTAGGCATGTACTGCCGAAAAGGACATCTTCCTCGAAAGGCAACTGTTGCTCGTCAATTGTTTCGAACTCATCTGGGTTGTACAAATTCGGTAGAATTTCCACTCATTTGTCCCATAGGTCATTGACTGGTGTATGTTTATCAGAATTTTACGCACAGCACGTGTGTTACGGATATTGAATCTGTGGCGGCTTGACGATGCTACGTGGCACCTTGTGAACTAAAAAAGGTATGTGTAAGTAGGCCGCAATTTAAAATGTTCAAAAACAAAAATACAAAAATTAATTAGTTTTTGCCTTGTCATCCGTTGTAACTAGTTCGATTCAGATCAGTTGAGAGATAGGTTTTTCACCTTACAATATTATTAATATTATTATAAAGTTTGTTTACCAATATAAGGAGATTCATATAAAAATAAACCGAAGAGTTTGATGACAATAAACGGGACAATTCATCCGGACATGCAGCCTTTTATTGATGCACTTCTTTATTGACAAGATTTAATTAACCTTTTTCAGAGCCTTCATATTTAGGTTATCCAGCGGTACCCAGTCAGAGTACCCCGGTAGTCAGGTGGACTACCTTGGAAGAAACATTACTCGTTCTGATTCCACTTCTTTGACTTTCTCTACGATCGACGACGTTCACGCTCTGTCGACAAAGGCTCTGCAGGCTAATTTAAGTGAAATTACAAGTTCATCCTGGAACCATAATTCGCTGCACTCCGCCTTCAAGATAGTTCCTGCTAAGTTATCTCCGAGCCAACTTCGACTGTCATAGGGCCAGTTCGAAGTTGGCTGACAGATAACAATTTATTCTGCATCAAGCTCTCATCACGTAGACCTCAGTGAGGTGTAGCATATTCTGTTGGAAGGGCAAGCTACCCAGCTGTTCCTCCTAATGAATTACGGTCATTCCTATCTGGCAGTGAGTCAGATATCTACTTACCCAAGAGTGATTTGTTTCGTCGTTTATTCACTAGACTTCAAGAGCCAGTCTAACAAGCAATTGGTGTATGCCACTAAAAATCTTATGACTCCTGATATACTTTTGAATCTTTTAAGAGACATAGTAGCACGAAAAATAGCTCTATGACATCCATAGATAAAATACTATATGACATCCATAGATTTCCAGTTCTCCTTATAAACCCATTGCCCTTCCAAATTTTAGTTCTCGATTGTAATGTTTTCAATACTGTTTGTTATTGGAAAGTAAATATTTTAGTAGGAATACAAGCAACTGCATATCTAGTAATCTAGGGTATTAATATAATACGTTCATTGATGCAGCTCGACCATGTTGTGGAAAAGGATCAGAGAACCATTTGATTTTGTTGCCCTTCGAAAAATATGACTGATCCGGCGTTTCTGAAAGCGTATCTTCATCATCATCACTGTCGTAACAGTCTTCATTAATTTCCATAAAGTCTGAAGCTTCTGAACAAACATCGTCATCCAATGAGAATTCTAGTGCGACTTCATTTTTTTCTTCTTCTCTAATTCAGACCAAATAAATATAGTTTTACCGATCTGATTTATTTTGAAATCGCCCTCGAGCCTCGAATATATGATGTAAACTTCTTCAAATAATATGCTAACTAAATTGTTTACACGTATAAAAACTAGACTTAACTTTTGATTGGTTTTTCACTTTCTGAAACAATTTGGAAACTGAAATATAATTTCTAAAATGTAATTAAAAAAAGGCCTGCTACTAAAAAATAAAATCTGACCAACTACGTTTTCTTTTAAAATACTTTTTTAAGTGTAACTTTTTGTAACAGTATAACGAATACACCAAATCCTATAATTTTTTGCACAAAGCTTATTATTAGGAAACTAAACAATTTCATAAATTTTAAGTCCGTAAATCATATAATTTCAAAGTTCTTCAAAAATTAATATCGGTTTGGGTCGAAAAAGTCCTAAGGCCTGATAAAGGTTAAAAACAAAAGACGTATTTACTAGTTTTTCATATCGAATTTGGGGAGTTGAAGATTTCCGATTTAAAATTACCTATTTACATTTTCTCAAAACTCGTTTTCCTTTTTTTTTGTGCGTTAAGCATATCCCTATGCAAACCCCAAGAAATATTTCCCAAGCTCCACTTATACAGGTTTAGTGCTAACGTTCTAAAATATTTTCAGTGTGCCTATGTAAAACTGGCAAGAGACTT
>OZ005742.1:81386738-81455081 GCA_963930735.1 Dioctria linearis
GACCTATTCTGGATCTTTACTGCACAGTACAGTACAACAAAAACAGTAGGGTACAATAAAAACGCTTAGTACTGATCATTCTTACAGCATACGTAAACAAACAGAATTATTTATATGGCAACACCAAGAATTGGTAACCGGATTTAGTCCATTTTTTGAAGTTTTACTGACTATTGCTATGGAAACACAGTATACAAAATTTCAGCTCTCTACAAAGATGCGTTCTCAGGCAGTGTTCAAATATATAGTATGAAACGAAATTTTTGTATGGCAACCGAACGAAGGAGTTACCCGATTTGCCCCATTTTCGAACCAGGTTTCCTTTGTTTTAAAAAGCCCGTGTGAAAAATGTTAGTTGCAAAAATCAAAATAACTTTTAATATTATGAGTGGGTGTTCAACCCATTTACCTCTACTAGCATTATTTCTAGGTGCTACAAACGGAATGATACTTAGGATACCCTTTAGATTTCATCTACGGGATAAAAATGCAGAATCGGCTACTCGTAACATAAGTGCCAGAATTTAAGTCTTTTTGCAATTAAGCATTGGTTTGCTTCCTACTTTGATTTGTTTACCTGCGATCTAGGTTATTGTTACGAACTCGAATTACTCCATAATAAATACTGGTCATGCATTAGATCATTTTTGGCCTAGATGATGAAACATAATGTATACTAAGTTTCTCATTCCGTTTGTAGCAGAAAGCAATAAAGATGGTAGAGCAATGGGTGTCCACACGCAGAATATTAAAAGTTATTTTGATTTTTGCATGTCCGTCCGCCCGTCTGCCCGTCCGTCTGTAAGTCCGAAATCTTATACACGAGCTTCTAAAACAAAAAGTAAAATTAAGTTCGAGAATGGGACAAATCATGTAACTGCTTCGAAGGGTTGCCATACAAAAATTGCGTTTTTCACTATATGTTTGGACACTACCTGAGAGCGCGTCAATGTAAAGAACTGCAATTTTGTACATAGTGTTTTCGTAAAAATAGTAAATGTAATTTCAAAAATGTTCTTAATCGGGCGACACTTTCTGTGAAAGCGGTAAGTCTTATACGGTTTTAATGTACCGAAAAGTTCTTCAGAATATGAAATGTTACAAAATTGCTTATAATCATTTTATCTGTCCGATGAGCCTAAACGAAAAACAGCTTCAAATATCAAACTTTCGCAGATGGCTGACCATACGAGGTAACATACGGCTATTCATCGAGGATATCATAAGAATTGATCTTAGACCAATTTTAGCTTTTGCATTTGTTCGTATTTCACTTTGGACCAATATTGGTATCGATGTGTTGTGACATTTGATCCGATCGTGAGAATATCTCCCCCTTTTAAGAAAATGTGTGTTATTGTTTGAAGAGGGATAACATTACTTATCTATTCTTAATTCCAATTCATAAATGTACAGTATAAGTCCCATGTTTACTTAATTACTTTCACTAAAATTTGTAAGATAATACAATTTTTTTCACTCTCTTTACTTTTTTTTATCTTAATCATTTATGTCGCATGGATTAGATAATTTGAACGAACGTGTTGGTTACGGGGTGGAGTATTTGTTTTTCTTAGCTGGATGTTTTCAATTTTTATGGTTTCTGCGGAAACATTTAAAGAGGAAGGTGATCTTAACCATTTGAGTTGGATGTTAATAGCAGTTGCACAGGGTAATGCTGGTGGCAATTGAGTCTCATTTATTCCAATTTCCGCAATTGTGGTTGGTCTCTCAACGTCTTGTAGTTTTATTTTTGTTAGTATGGATGGCTGTTTATCCAATGCTTTTTTCTCAACTTGATGTACTAGTTCTACGGTTTTACCAGGTGTACCATGTCTCTTTGCTTTTACTAGATTGATCACCTTAATCATCCCTGTTATAGTAAATAATAAGATAGTCAAGGAGCTCAAGCTTAGCGAACTTACTTGAATGGCATATTTATTTCACGAATTGTGGATTTGTTGCTCTAATTTATCTAGGGAGTTGGTGCTCTCGCTAAGAATTTGGAGCTTTCACCCCATAGAAAGATAATGCGATTGAGACTACTCGAGTTGTGTGTGTTCATTATCATAAAATATACTAGAAAAGTTATTGGCAGTAAATGCTTATCATAAAATTGTTGGAAGCGAATTTATACGAACAATAGCATATGTCTTCTGTACTTAGTATTTCAGGAGGTGATAATAATTATGATTGTGAAATCTAGTCTCGAGCGTAAGGGATGGTGCCGGTTTTAAAAATGGATAACTCAGCTTTGATTTAGTTCAAATATAAATTTTATTTAAAATAATTCATATACTTAACCTAGTATCACAAATTTAATAACTTCAATTCAAATAGTAACTTACAATCTAATAAAACTAATAATACTATTAAAAAATTCAACTAAAATTCAATTACAAATCTAACAGCAACAATGACGACAATTTAAAAATCCAAAATAAATTCAATATTAAAAAACGATATCCATTAACAATACTCCAAATTGAGTTTTTTCTCCCAAAACGTTCTCCTTATTTCTGAAATGAACAAGAAGAGAATAACTTTTAATTTATTGGAATTAAACTTCCACAAATCAAATATAGAGTAAAATTCTCTGAGGGCAAGAGCAACGATGTAGCAAAATTAGACTTCGACTGCAACGTGCTGAAGCGTGTAAGCAGAATTATACTTCTGTTACAGCGAGTATTGAAACGCGTAGGCAGAATTATACTTCTGCTACAACGTGCTGGGGTGTGTAAGCAGAATTAAACTTTTGTCACACTATTGGGGAACAAATGTCAGATTTTGGAGTGCGGATTTTAATAGAATTAGACTTCTATATGAAGGATAGAGCAAAATTATACTTTTGCTCCTAGGATGGGATTCAGATTAGACTCTGATGGAGGATATTTTCAGATTAAACTCTGAAATTATAATATGCGGCAAAATTGGATGTTGGATATGAGTAGAATTATACTTCTACAATAATAGAATTAAACTTCTATATGAAGGAATAAACAAAATTATACTTTTGTTCAAAGGATAGGAAACAGATTAGACTCTGGTGGAGGATGCTTTCAGATTAGACTCTGAAAACCGAATTTTGATTTTGCTGCGGCTCGCCGCCTTTTTATAGCCGCCGTGAACAGCTATGTCCCAGCTTCATAATATGTTGCCCTGGCAACGCTTGGTTCGATGGTCCAAATTTGATTGTGGCGACACCAGCTGTTTGACGTAATGTCATTAGATGACATTACAACAAAAATGTAAACATTTGGAGGAAGTGGAATTTTAGGTAAGTTTGAGCTATTTTTATTTATTCTATATATTATTAATGTACTTTCTATTTAATTTCAGCTCAAAACTTTATATTGGACAGCTGTAGGCAGGATTGGGATGGGATTTGGTAGAATAATTAGATAAGTATACTGTGTTATATTGATTGGGAACATGATGCTTTGTGTTTCCTTTTTTATATATTTTTAGGACAATCTGATTTCATCGAGGGATAACATTTGATGGCGGAATTTCGACGAGGGATTTATAAATATGTATGTGGACTGAACATCCTCCACTCCCACAAAAAGAAAATTAAGATGCGTAGAAGAAAATTAAAGGGAAGAAGTTTGTAATAAAGATTTTTTTTATCAACTTACTGTGTTTTGTTTGATGAAGCAAAGTCTTTCCTTCTTCCTTTTTACCTTTATGATAACTCCGCCATGGAGAGGAAAGCGAAAGAAGGTTTTCGCCTTGCGAATTCTGTCCCATGGGATGGTGCATGTTTTTAGCAGTTGTATGATGTCAGGGCTAGCTGTCATTATGTCCTTGATATCTGCTGGTATTTCTAGTATTGGTTTTGATGGTCTCAACTTTTCATGGTTCCGATATTCAATCGGAGGAATAATTGGTCGGTCCATAGACTGTGCTGGTAGATGATTTTGAAGCTGTCGTGGAGGACTGATTGGAACATCCATGGGTAATGTTTCTATTGGGGATGTCGTGGTGAATGACTCTGCAATGTCAACCTGTTTCTTTGTCTCGGCACAAATTTGGATATTGCTCGTGGAGTTGGTCGATTTACGTGTGGCGATTGGAGTTATTTGGTGTAAATCTCCGGGCAAACTTGGCATGATATTATTTGATGATGACCTTTTCTGTTTGAGATCTTTAGAAGTTTTGCCTTTGTTGTTTGAGTTTGTTGACTGCTTGCCATCCCTTTTGTTTTGTGGCTGTGGTGAAACATGGGTTCCTGGCCAGCGTTTTGCTTCAAATTTTGCTGCCTTTCTTAGACCAATTGGTTTCATGAAGTTGGACATGCTCAAATCTGGCATACTCAGTGATGTAGTGTGAGTTGTTGCAGGCTTTAGTTCAGGACGGCGTGGCCGAGTTGGAATTCGAATTCCTGGACAATAATTCCTTGGCCTTGGTTTAAATTTCAGGCATTCGCTTGTTTTGAGCTCTTTTTTAAGCTCTTTTATTTTAGATGAAGCTGGCCTTGCTTCAAATGGCCTGCTGAGCTTGGTCACAGGCAAAACCTCGTGAGGTGGTGGCCGTACAATGGCTGACTTTATTTTGGGAGCCTTGGTGGCAGAGGACTCACAGGCCTAATTGGCTTAAAGGAAGCCAAAAGTTCTGGTGGTGTGGGAGGTAGACCAGCATCCACAGAGTCTAAAGACTCGGAATTAAAAATCTCCAAGAGTTCTTCCATGGCAAAAAAAATTAAAAACTCAAAAAAAAATAATAAAATAATAAAAACGAAAAAACTGAAACTAAACCGCACTTGATCTTCACTTGTCAACTTTCAAATTTGAAGTGATTTTTGGCGGATTGTGGATTTATTTATATTCAAATAAAACGGTAGTTTTTGAATTTTTGTACTGCCACAGAGTGTTAGATATTGGTGGGGATTTTGAATTACTGGTGAGAGATATCTGTTGAAGGGAGAGGGCAGACCTTTGCGATAGGACGGGTGAGAGTTGTTTTCGGTGTTTTAATGGTAACTGCTCGCACTAAATCATTATGACCAGTATGAATTTCAATGATTCGTCCTAGTGGCCATTTTCCTATGGGGATTTGGTCTTCTTTTATTAAAACGAGAGTTCCAATTTTTATATTTTCCCTTTCAGTCTGCCATTTATGTCGTTGATGTAAAGTATGGAGATAATCTCTCGACCACTGTTTCCAAAAAGCGTAGGAGAGTCATTGAATGTGTTGCCATCTCTTGAGAGGATGTTGGAGAGGATTGAGTGGGGGAGGTTCACATGTAGTGAGGAGATGACGACCTGTTAGGAAGTGTCCGGAAGTGAGGATATTATAGTCAGTTGCATCATTGGACAGAGGGGAAAGAGGTCGGGCATTTAAACATGCCTCAATTTGAACTAAGACTGTGTAGAGTTCTTCGTATGTGAGTTTTGTGTCTTTAATGGTTTTGTAGAGATGGCGCTTGGTGGATTTTACACCAGCTTCCCATAGGCCTCCAAAGTGAGGTACTGCAGGAGGGTTAAAATGCCAAGTTATACCATGGTTAGCAATTTCGTTAGCTAGATCGACTTCGATTGCTTTGATTGATTTTTCTAGATTTGACTGTAAGAGTCGATTCGCTCCAACGAAATTAGTACCTCGGTCAGAATAAACGTGTGAGCAGAGGCCTCTTCGTGCAACAAATCGTTTGAGGGCGGCTAGGAAGGCTGGTGTGGACAAATCAGAAACGAGTTCTATATGTATAGCCTTAGTGGCTAAACAGATGAATAAGCAGATGTATGCTTTTGTTATCTTCGTTCCTCTTAGTGTTGATGTTTTCATATCAAGCGGGCCTGCATAGTCTACCCCAGTGTGTTGGAAGGGTAAAGATATGTCGACTCTAGCTGAGGGTAGAGAACTCATCAACTGAGTATTAGGCCTTGCATTGAACCGAAAGCAATCAACACATTTGTGGATGCGATGTCTAATAGTATTGCGGGCGTTTAGTAACCAATAGTGATTCCTTATAGTGCTTAATATTATTTGGGTGCCTCCATGTAACGTGTAATGGTGGATGTGATCTATAAGGATATTGGTTATATGATGGTTATTAGGGAGTATTATAGGATGTTGTTGGTCGTAATTTAATTGAGATTTTGTAAGACGACCTCCAACTCGGAGAATGTTGGCACAGTCGAGCTGGGGATTGAGGCATAGAAGTCGACTCTTTTTAGGAAGGGGAAGATTTTTTAGTAAGTGGGAGATTTCGTTGGGGAATGTAATATTTTGGAGCAATTTAATTAGACATTGTTCCGCAATTTTTAATTCGTGTACTGATAGGAATTGAGTAGTCGGATGTAGTTTGCGTACACTATTTATGAATCGGAGACAGTAGGCGGTTATTCTTATCGTTTTTTGATATGATGAATATTTGTGCAGCAAAGGAATTTGTTCGTCGATTGTAGTAGTGAGAACCTTTGATTTCCTTTTATACTCTAATTGAGTTGGCGCTTCTGGCGTTTGTTGAGGCCAGAATTGCTCATCTTGATATAACCAGTCTGGACCATTCCACCATATTGATGCTGTAGCTAAGGTATTTGGTGGAATTCCTCTAGATGCTATATCAGCTGGATTGCATTTTGAAGGAACGTGTTTCCATATGGCTAGTGGACTGTTTTCATGTATTTCGGAGACACGGTTAGCCACGAACGTTTTCCAGGTGGAGGGGTGTTTTTGTAACCAAGCTAGAACTATATTAGAGTCTGTCCATGCTGTAATTTTAATTTTTTCAAGCTCTAAATCAGTGACAACTTGTTTAATAAGTCGGGAGAGCAGGACAGCACCACATAGCTCTAGTCGAGGTAGTGAGACTGGTTTGATGGGAGCTATTTTGATTTTTGCTGTCATGATTTGTACTCTGGAGTTCTCATTAAGTTGTATTTTGAGATATAAAACTGCTGAGTAAGCATGATTGGAGGCATCGCAAAAACCATGTAGTTCCATCTCGCGTATGTTAGGCTGGTAGCCTAGCCAGCGTGGAATCTGAATATCCTGAATGGTAGGTAGTTGATCTTTGAAATGATTCCATTCTTTTAAAACTTCTGTGGATGCAGAGTCATCCTAGTCGCATTTAGAGAGCCAGAGTTTCTGAATTAAAATTTTGGCTGTAATAATGCATGGCGCTAACCAGCCTAGTGGGTCGAACAGAGACGTACACTTCAGACAGTATTATTCGTTTGGTGTATGTGGTTTTTGGTTCGGGAGTGTTGACTTTGAAAGAGAAGAAATCTGTTGTTGGGTGCCAGCGAATGCCGAGAGTTTTTATTGATTCGTGTTCTGAAAATTCCAAATTCGTTTTTAACTCTCGATGTTCTAATGGAATATTTTTTAGTAAGTCATGATGGTTGGCTGTCCATTTCCTTAGGTTGAATGTTCCTGAGGCTAGAGCTTCAATAAGTTCTTGTTGTAGTTGTTGTGCTTCGCTTAAGCTGTGTGCTCCCTAAACCAAGTCATCCACATAAAATCTCTCATGATGCTTTTTGCTGCGAGTGGATAACTGCTAGCTTCATCCTTTGCTAACTGCTGCAAAGTTTTAATGGCGAGATATGGTGCTGGTGCTGTGCCAAAGGTAACTGTAGTTAGGACGTAGTCTTTTATTTCTTCCTTTTGTGTATTTCTCCAGATTATTCTCTGGTACTGTTGGTGTTTAGGTGTCATCTGAATCATCCTTTACATCTTCTCAATATCTGCAGTAAATGCAAATCTGTACAGTCGCCATCTCAATAAGGTGGTCCAAAGTGTTGGTTGGATTGTAGGTCCAATCAGTAATTGTTCATTCAATGATCTACCATTTGAGGTGCGTGCTGATGCATTGAATACAATTCGAAGTTAGTGGTAGTGCTCTCTTTAAACACTGCATGATGCGGTAAGTAATAGAATGAAGTGTTATCACATGATTTGTTTTCTAATAATAGTTCTGTCGGTGGAATAGGCTTCATGTGTCCAAGATGAGTGTACTCATCGATACAAGCTCTGTATAGTTTATACAATTCTGGATTGTTAGATAGTCTTTTCTCTAGCTGCAAGAATTGTTTGACAGCCATATTTCTAGATTGCCCGAGCTGTGGTGTATTACAGTTTTTGAAAGGTAGATTTACTACATATTTTCCAGAGGGTAATCGTTTTGTTGTTTCATTATAGAGATCCTCGCATAATTGATCTTCTGGTGAAAATTTGGCTCTAGCGGAACATTCCTCTAGTTCCCAAAATTTTGTTAACTGATTATCTAAATCAGTATTTATAATGGTGTGGGTGGATAGCATTGTCGTTGTCATGCTTTTTGTTTCTGGTACTGCTCCTATTAAGATCCAGCCAAGTTTTGTATTTTGGGCAGTAGGTGTATTGCAAGGTCCTCTCTTTATGCCATTTGTGAGAATGGCGGCGTAAATATCTGCTCCAAGAAGAATGTCTATTTCTCCTGGAATAGCGAATTTAGGATCTGCTAGCGGGAGATTGTCGATGTGTTTCCATTTTGAAACTTCGATAGTTTGGGCTGGCAGTAGTTCGGTGATCTTTTTAATTACAAGCATGTTGCTTGTTATATTAAAATTTGAATGTAGCGAATTAATTGTGACTGTGGCCTGTTTTAAGGCTGTGTTAGTGGGTGTCGTGCCAAGTCCAATTAATTCGTGGGTGGTAGGAGATCCTTTAAGTTGCAATCGTTTAAAGGTTTTCTCGTTCATGATGGACACTTGAGACACAGGGTCTATTAGTGCTCGGAATGTCATTGTGATTCCGGATGATGCAGTAATGTTTATCAGAGCCGTAGAGAGAAGAGCTCTTTTCATATTTGACGTTAGAAAATTCTGAACTTGTTGTTCATCATGTCTACAGGCGGGTGTGGTTTGTTTGGCTTCCATGTTGGAATTTTGGGTGGACTGATTTAGTGGTTTTGAATAATTTTGCTCGTAGTGGAGCAGAGTGTTATGATTTTTGTTACAATGATAACACTTTTTGTTGCTAGTGCAGCTAGTAGTTATATGGTTTGGTGATAAGCAATTTTTCCATAAGTGCTTATTTGTGACAACTTCGTGCCTTTGTCGGGTGGTCAAATTTCTAAATTTTGGGCAATGAAAAATAATATGGCTACCTTTGCAATAGCTGCAAGAGGTTTTTTTGTAGATGGGTGTGTTGGCGCTACGTTTTTAGTTTTGTTCAAGAGTCCATATGTGGGTTTGGGTGAGAATGGTTTTCTCTGTGTCATATTTGATGACGTACCCTTGTTTCCTATCATTTCTAGAGTTCGGAACCGAGACTCTAAGAATTTTGTTAATGTTTGTAATTTGGGTAATTCTGTGCTATCGTGGAGGCTCTGCTCCCATAACTGGTGTGTCTCTGAGTGTAACTTTTGTACAGTCAAATATATAATTATTGGATCCCAGTTATTTGTTTCTACTCCTAAGTTTTGTAATGCTAATAATGCCTCAGTAATATTATCTAATAGTTTTTTGATACTTTCGGCGGTATCATGATTTGTGGTTGGGAGAGACAATAATTTTTTTAGTTGTACGTTGACTAGGACTCGCTTATTTGAGTAGCGTTCCTTTAAGAGCTGCCAAGCTGGTTTATAGTTTGCGTCGCATACTTCATAATGTCTGAGCAGCTTTTCAGCTTCTCCAATTAGATTAGTTTTCAGAAAGTATAGCTTGTCAACGTCTCTTAAATTATTGTTATTGTGAATAACTGAATTGAATAAATCGTGGAATGAAATCCACGTAGAATACTCTCCATTAAATGTGGGTAGCTTGATTCTAGGAAGCCTTTCATTGTTGCATGACATTGTGCTAGCAGAAGCTGTTTGAGGAGGAATACTGACAGATGGCGTTGGTGTTAATTTGTCGATATCTTCTTCAATGCTTGCTGCCTTTTCAATGTAGTATTCCTGAACCTCGCTAAATGTTTCTTTGGTGAAATATTCTAGTTGGAGGTCTTGATTTGTCACTTTCCTTTGTTTAGACCTATGTCGAGTTTGGAATTCTTTCCAATACCCCGTGAACGTTTGAAGGCGTTTTTTTGTCGATTTGACAGTTTTCTTTTTTCCATCTCTTTGATGCCTTCTAAATAAGTCTTCCATTAAATCTTTTTCTTCTTTTTGGGACTGTACCAACTCTGACACAGAGTCAATGGTTTCGTCACCAACGTCAGATGAATTGGATTCGCCATCTTTCGACATTTTTAATGGAGAAGAATTCTAATTTTATATTTGACTGACTGAGTTATCCGGCTTTGAAGGACCAATGTGAGATCTAGTCTCGAGCGTAAGGGAGGGTGCCGGTTTTAAAAATGGATAACTCAGCTTTGATTTAGTTCAAGTATAAATTTTATTTAAAATAATTCATATACTTAACCTAGTATCACAAATTCAATAACTTCAATTCAAATAGTAACTTACAATCTAATAAAACTAATAATACTATTAAAAAATTCAACTAAAATTCAATTACAAATCTAACAGCAACAATGACGACAATTTAAAATTCCAAAATAAATTCAATATTAAAAAACGATATCCATTAACAATACTCCAAATTGAGTTTTTTCTCCCAAAACGTTCTCCTTATTTCTGAAATGAACAAGAAGAGAATAACTTTTAATTTATTGGAATTAAACTTCCACAAATCAAATATAGAGTAAAATTCTCTGAGGGCAAGAGCAACGATGTAGCAAAATTAGACTTCGACTGCAACGTGCTGAAGCGTGTAAGCAGAATTATACTTCTGTTACAGCGAGTATTGAAACGCGTAGGCAGAATTATACTTCTGCTACAACGTGCTGGGGTGTGTAAGCAGAATTAAACTTTTGTCACACGATTGGGGAACAAATGTCAGATTTTGGGAGTGCGGATTTTAATAGAATTAGACTTCTATATGAAGGATAGAGCAAAATTATACTTTTGCTCCTAGGATGGGATTCAGATTAGACTCTGATGGAGGATATTTTCAGATTAAACTCTGAAATTATAATATGCGGCAAAATTGGATGTTGGATATGAGTAGAATTATACTTCTACAATAATAGAATTAAACTTCTATATGAAGGAATAAACAAAATTATACTTTTGTTCAAAGGATAGGAAACAGATTAGACTCTGGTGGAGGATGCTTTCAGATTAGACTCTGAAAACCGAATTTTGATTTTGCTGCGGCTCGCCGCCTTTTTATAGCCGCCGTGAACAGCTATGTCCCAGCTTCATAATATGTTGCCCTGGCAACGCTTGGTTCGATGGTCCAAATTTGATTGTGGCGACACCAGCTGTTTGACGTAATGTCATTAGATGACATTACAACAAAAATGTAAACATTTGGAGGAAGTGGAATTTTAGGTAAGTTTGAGCTATTTTTATTTATTCTATATATTATTAATGTACTTTCTATTTAATTTCAGCTCAAAACTTTATATTGGACAGCTGTAGGCAGGATTGGGATGGCATTTGGTAGAATAATTAGATAAGTATACTGTGTTATATTGATTGGGAACATGATGCTTTGTTTTTCCTTTTTTATATATTTTTCGGACAATCTGATTTCATCGAGGGATAACATTTGATGGCGGAATTTCGACGAGGGATTTATAAATATGTATGTGGACTGAACAATGATGATTTTATACAGGTTCCGGTTTTCTTTTCAAACTGGAGGGAGTATCAGCCGTGAAACCGAATTAACAGGCCATTAAGGTAACGTGTGCTACTATCGTGTATGCTGTTATTATATATAAAAACTGCAGTTCTTAGAAACTGATTCCAAGCCTTTAGATTGTCATCTAAAATGGTCCTAAGATACTCTACTAATAGTCTGTGAGTTTTTTCGCGGGTTGGTACGCGATTGTCTGCAACTTATTTATTTTGAGAAGTTTACAAACCTCTTTTAATAGAACGTTTAAGAAATTGGAGCCGTGATCGGTAACCAAATTCTTAGGTATGCGGAAGCGGAAAATAATTTCATCGAAGGATTTTCGTGCTACGGCCGCCGCCTCTGCATTTGGTATTCCATACAATTCAACAAACTTCGTTAGGTTGGCGTGGAATATAATGTGTTTGTTTCACGCATGGGTCTCTCCTAGAGGCTCTACGATATCTAGGTAGATTTGCTAGAAGGGTATTCGAGCTGTGTCTGTAATGGTAATTGGCATGCGTGCTTATGGGCTGGACTTCATTTTCTGACACTTTGGACATCTCTTATCATATTTTTTATATATTTCAATATGTTTTTCCATCGAAGTTTTTTTTAGTTCATTTATAAGTTTTCATTACACCGTGATGTCCACTAAAACAGAATCATGGTAGTCTTTTATTACCACTCGAACTTCTAAGGAGTTCGTGATTATCTCGGGAGACTGGCTGCTAAGACTTGATCTGAGAAAATAAAGTTCTATAGGATTTTGATCACTATATACAGTTTGTTTTCCATAACTGAAGTCGCGGAAGGTGCTCTTTTTTTAGCTTGTCATTTCACCTGAGTCATTCCTCACATGGGAGTGCTAACCTGTATCATCCAGTTTACATTTAATCGGCAATGCCGTCCACCAGACCGTGGAACCGTAGCAGAGGATTGGCCTAACTATGGCTGTGTAGAACCAACGTACCACCCTGGGTTTTAATCCTCAGTTTCCACGTGTAGAAGGCCACACTGGCATTTTTCACGCGTTCTTCTAAATTAACCTTCCAGCTGAGCTTGAAAACGAGGTGATTCCCAGATACTTTGCTTCGCTGGAGAGAGTAAGACCTTCTTCACCCAGGACTGGAAGTCTGAGTTTGTAGCATTAAGGCTGCAAATTAGTGGAGAAACACTTGTTTATGCAAATAATCCCAGCTCGTTAAAAGACTAGATTTTGTCTACCAACTTCATGGAAGGCTCAAAGATCAACTCTGATTGCAGTATCCGCATGACCTTATTAGCTTAGTCTCCCCTACTCTTAACCTAACCTAACCAATATTCATAATACATACACATTCCCTGGATAAATGATTGGTCACCTTAAGTCTGTAAGGTATGGGGGCAGCCCATAGATGTTAAGTTACGATTCTGGAACAAAGCAGTAAAATATGTAGAGCATGTACCTTATAAATATTTGGGGTATGCTTAGAAAATATACAAAGATCCGCGTAGGGGATCTACGATCCAATCGGGCAATATAAAGGCCAATTTTCACGAAATTATAAAGTTGAGCTTCCTAAAATTTTAATTTTACAAATCAGGGTAACCGCACAAGAGATCTTGTCGATCACAATGTTTAGGAAATAACATATAATGGCACACGAGAGATATTTTTTCTTCTTTACTCTGAGAGCTTTATTCATATGTAGATCATTGGAATTTTATGATATCTTTTGCTATGTCTGGAAAAACATAATAAAAGTTAAAAGTGATTGCATCAGACGAAGAAACACAAAGATGACAAGAGGAAGGACAATAAGAAGTCGGACCAAGCCGCAACAACCAAGTCAATCAGAATCTTTTATCAAGTAGAGCCACAAACAAAATATCACTAAGCTGAAGGTGCCAACGTAATTCCCAAGTAAATTCTCAAATCACTACGAGTATCAGAACAGAAATCCTACGGTGTATTGTAGAATGTATGGTCGTACAAACGGATAGTATGTTTTTGGAAGAGAGGAATCATAATAAAGCTCCCAAAGAAATGCGATTTATGGGAATGCTTCAACTGGTGCAGAATTACTCCATTATACTTTTAATGATGAAAGTTTATCTCTTTACGTAACTGCATATTCCGTGCTTAATTCAATTTTGATGAGATAAACGCACCACCTACATATCAATTTCTTTAGAATTTCCAATAAGTAGGTACCTAAGTAGCTGTGAAATACTCAATATTTAGATGTTAACAAATTGACATTTTGGTGTAAAAAGGAAAAAGTGTCTAATTGGAGAAGCTATTCTATGATATTCTGCTGAAGATCCAAGCAAACATAGTGCGATTGGTATTCTTTTGAATAAAGCAATAGCTGTACAAAACACCTATTGTATCTTGCCTTTGGAGGCTACTAAATTTCTCAACCAACAATTTAAATGACAATTTCTATGAATTTACATACTTTCACTGAACTTTGGTATACAGCTTCTTCCCACAACCTACTAGTTTATTTCAGCACCTAGTGCTAGAACTCGAACCAATCTTAAATTTTATGTTTTACTAATCACTTCGTATGTGGAAATTAGTACAAGTTGAGTTCCACATCTTACTAATCACTTTGCATAAGAAATTAGTAAAAAAAAGCATAGTAGACAGGAATAAACAGGACTATAGGAGGCATCACGAAGTCCATACATCAGGAGCTCGCATCAATTATTCATCAAAGGTGCATCAACGGGTATATGTTGAATATTTTCTAGGTTTTTTCATGTTTTGCAAACCTCAGCATTATATCTCGAATGATACAATACGTCACGAAGAATCTGAACACAGGTATTGGAAAATTGTACTAATATACACAGCAAGTGGAAATATTGATACTGTTCATAACAACAAATAAACTGAAAGTCGTCACAAAAAATGTTTGTTGCGTTTTTCATAACGCCAGTAACGTACATTGTTTTTTTTTCAGCAAAGAGATAAAACCGAAGTTAATATCTTACAAAACATGATTCCGAACTATCTCACAAAACAGTTCGCTGCTATAGAAGCGATCATAAAAAAAATCGTCAAGGCGTTATTTGAGTTGAAACATTTATCATTACCATAGTCCAAAACCGTTAATACGTTATAGATGAAATAAAAAGGATCTAATCGATGCATTCTTTGCCTGTGATACAAAATTAGTTTTCTCTTCAGATCTTCATGCTTACGAAGTAGGTTTAGAGAGTTGTCAATTTCATCACCAATTTTCACAAAATTTAATATTTCACATTTAAATTTCACTAATAATAAAAGCAATCCCAAACCCATTCTGAATTTATACAACAATTCATATTTAATTAGGAATAAGTGTGTCAAGGTACCTATAATCAGCTCATTATATAATTTAATGAGATAATTAACAGGCATGTATCCCAGACCAGCAGGCCTTGAAAGGGTGGTAGGGTCACAAATAAAATGTTCAAGAGGAAGTCAGCAGAACTTATTAGTATTTCAAGTTCAGTGGAACACAGTCGTTAAACCAAAAAGAGATAACTATAGAAAAGTGATCCAATGTTAATGTAAGCGATTTCAGTGGTGTCAGCGGTCTATGTTAAACATGTGAGTGGTTTGAATCGTTCTCGGTGAATAGTTACGCATTCGAATTCTTAAGATCAATTTGGAACTATATTTATAAGAAATATTTAATCCAACAATCGTAAAAAGTTTTAACAATTCTCGCTTGAATTATTCTACTGCAAGAACCCCTAACACAAAATGTGTTAAGTGAGTTTGTTTGCCATGATCGCTGACCAATTACTTAGAAACAAAAGCTGTTTTTTTTTGCACATGGGTCCGAGTCAGAATCGAAAGTAATTTCCATATTAAATTATTTCGATAGAGCTATGATTCATAATATTTGTGGCAAAATACAAATTTTCAATCAGATTGCTTTAGAATAATGTAAAATGTAGATAAAAATGTGTTAAATTTTGAAATTAGAACCCATATGGATCAATGTTTGACATAAGAATTATTAAAACAAAAATTGGCATTTTGCCAAAAATATTTTAACCATTTGCACCCGAAACTTTTTTAGTATGGGTAATCATCTACTCGACAGTAGTTTTAATAAAAAAGCTTTGGGGGATCAAGTTCTGAATTTTTCATATATTGCATAAATCGGATTTAATTAATTAAAATTCGCGTGTCATAGGTTATTTTTATTTCGATCAGGGTGGACGGGAGAAATTTTCCAAGTAACATTCCCTGACACCTTTGGTATTCTTATTGAAATTTTGGTTTTATAAATTTCTCCATTAAGTTTCCTTTAGGTTAATAGTTCTTAACAGGGTCGTTATCGTGCCTTTTAGTTTCGGAACCTTAACCCCAATAAAATTGGTCATAAGCACGTACTCAACACTAGCATTATAAAACTACCAGTGCTAGCACCATAAGTGCTATGTACACAGTGATATAAACGCATCACCATTCTTATAAGGGCTTAAGTGCTGAGACTAATAGTGGAATAACGATGGTTTTGGAAACTTCGATAGCACCAAATTATAGCACCTTTATAAAGCTTACAGTTCCGTAAAACCTAAGTTTTATTTAGAATTCGTACAACACTTGAGAAATTCGATCAACAATATGGGCTTCTAATAGGCATGAAGCCGAGAATTAAAAACTGTTTTTTTTTAACAACTTAAAAATTTTCAAATTCACAAATACTAGATGGAATAATGTACTCTTGGGACTTCAGAAGGCGAATAAGGCTTTTTGGAATATAACCAAAATAATTAAAAATAAAAATCATATAATTCCTGCAATATTACATGAAAACAGACTACTCCTGACCAACAAAGAAAAAGCTGACTGCTTTGCCAGTAAGTTTTCTGTAAATAGTATATATATATAACATTTCAGCGCCTTAGTGATTCAGATACCATATCAGTAGTAACTAATGCAGTGTCCTCTTCCAACCCCTTATCAACGCTAATGTTTCATACAGAAAGCTAAAGTTATACCAATTTTAAAACCCGGCAAATCCTCCGACAGTGCTACAAACTACAGGCCGATCGGTCTGCTTAGCGGTCTTGGAAAAATATTGGATAAAAAAAAAAACATTTAAGACAAAAATAGAAGACGGCGCGACTGATTATAATATTCTACCTAACGAACAGTTTGGCTTTCGTAGTGAGCATTATATGAACCAAATCATAGTCAGATTAACGTAGTTTATCAAGAAAAAGCTTAAAGAAAAACAATCTATTGGACTTGTTCTCTTAGACATTCAGGCTGCTTTTGATACGGTTTGGCATGAAGGTTTTATCTATAAGTTAATTCGCGCTGAGGTACTATATCATTAATATGGTCCAAAGCTTTTTAAGTAATAGGTTCTCAATTGTTCATGTTGGACAGGAAATATCTGCACCTTCTCCAACCATAGCTGGCGTTCCGCAAGGCTCGGTATTGGGTCTTCTACTTTATATAATACTAAAAGGAGCACGTCGTCGATGCCCGGCGATAATGTAGATACCTAATGAGTGGGGGTGAGGTGGTACATAATGCAGTGTGCGTGCGTACATTCAAATGTGTGGGGGAGTTTTGCTCCCAACGCTGACGCGTTTTTGTATGGAAAGCCTACGAGGGAGTGGCTCGATTGGTCCCATTTTCGAGATTAAATAACGTTTTTTTTAAAAAAGGTCTATGTACAATATATCAGCTCTCTACGTCAACGCGGTAGGCGCTGTTAAATGTATAGTGAAAAAGTTGTGTATAACAACACCAAGAAAGGGTTGCCCGATTTGCTCTACTTTTGAACCTGTATTTGCTATTTTTATGAATTCGGCGTGTAAAAAAATATGAGCTCTTCACCTCAACGTCTTCTCAGGCAGCTTTCAAGTATATAGTGAACAACCAATGTTTTATATGGCAACAGCAAGAAGGGGTAACACGATTTAGTCAATTTTTGAAATTTTATTTACCATTGCTTTGGAAACACCACGTACGGAATTTTACAAAGGAGTTGCCCAATTCGTCCCATATTTGAACTTAATTTACACTTTTTTAAAAAAGGCCCGTCTACAAAATTTCAGATCTCTACTTCGATGCGTGAAGCAGTTTCCAAATATATAGTGAAATATTAAAGTTTTGTATTGCAGATGGGGTCGCCCAAATTTGACCATTTTGTAATTTTATTTACTATTGCTACGAAAACACCATATACCAAATTTTAGTCCTCTACGTCGACAAAGTGCCCAAATATACAGTTAAAAAGAAATTTTTGTATGGCAATCCTACGTTACAGTTTCCCGATTTGTCCCATTTTTGAACCTTAATTTAAATTTTTTTAAAAAACGCCGTGCCGGGAATTGGCAAAAATAAAGAAGAGTAAGTGTAGTAGAAATGCAGCAGATAATATCTACAAACCATATTGGTATGGATTTGAGTTATTAGGATTTCTTTCTCCTTCTGTGGAAATAACTTCTGGCATAAATAACAAACGCTAAAGATGCTAAAAACACCTGCTTATCCATTGTGATCCCATTCTCAAGTAAAAAATATAAGAAGTGAAGCCAACACATTGGTGAGCATTTAAATGGAAACACTTGCTAAGTTTAAATTAACATGTCGGCATGTCGAATAAGTTGGCACAATTTGTATTAGTGCAAAACGAGACTTAAGTTGTATTATCTAAAGGAAGTGCTGGAAACCAGCAGCATTCAACGGGAATAAATGTTATAACAAAATCAATACGCAATATAGTTATTATGTCTATATCTTTTTTCTTCCAGGGTAAGCATGTCGTGCTCCTAAGCAACTAAATAATGAAAATCAATTAATTAGTAAAACTTGCAAATTACTTCGAACATATCAAAACTTTATATATCGCAACAGAACTGACCTATCATAATAACTTTGCAATCTAACCCGAACCGAAACTTGATAGCGCGACGACTGATAACTTAACGGCACTCGCGAGACGAGTCATTTACGTCCCCCTATTCGGAAGCAAGCTTTGCTCACAACGCGGATATATAAGCAAACGACAACAACCTTATCGGTTGTTTTACCGCTTGCAGAACCTGAGCCACTTAATAGGCGATTACTTAGCCTTACATAACAATTACCATGCGAGGTTAATTATTATAGTAATCATCGATTATTTCACTAAGCGCTTATCACAGCCAGTTGTTGGGGTAATCAACAAAATAACCTACGGCTGCAGAATAATTCCATGCGAGGTGTTCAGTCCTCACATAAATTGACATCCCACGATTAATATCCTGCCAACGTTTCAATTCCCCGATGCTTTTCCTTGTTGACAATTATATTTCCTAAAATCAGCAAATCAAGAAGCATCCAATAGAACCCTTGGGAGCTGCAGCTTACCTAAAAGCAATCAATATACATTAATAAATACAAAAAAAATGCTCAAAAGCATACGTACTTCCTGATATTTACAATTGTTGACGACAGCAAGTGAAACACGTCAACCAGCTGTCTGTGGTACATTCAGACATCACATCAATGGTTGCTAGGGCAACACCAAGAGACGAGAAGACATAACGGGTTACAGCGGCTATATAAAGCCGACGAAATTCAGTAGATGGCACCATCGTTCATTCATTCATTCACGTTCATTCATTCATTCATTCATTGTCTATCGTTCATAGTGACAGCATCAAGTGAACATCACAGCGATTATTCGTAATATTCAGTAATGCATTGCCGACGGTAAATTCATGCGTGAGTGCGCGTGTATTCGTGAGTGTGCAAAGAATACAAACACATATAGCCAACTGGAGTGAACAGTGTATTGTGAAGTGATACAGACACATACAGATAAACCAGATAAACCTTAAATGAAAAGTGGTGTGATAGTGATAGAGACACATAAATAAAAAAGTGTGAGTAGAGCCTTGTGTAAACTTGAGTAAATTTTGATGTACGACACAAAACGCAAATCTCAAGGCCTTCTCTAATTAAATTAATTTGTACAAGTGCGGTGATAAAGGACTTCTTGTTTCGTGAGCAATTATCTAAATAAACAAATACAATTATGAGTGAAAGTGGTAGTGTTAAGACCGGTTTCGTACTCCAAGTACGAAATGAACCTCCCGGAAATTACCATCCAGGAAGCAACCAGCATTATCAGCAACGGAGATGGTTCGCCACCGGGAGACAGTACAAAAATAGTCAGCGAAGTAGAAGACATGTCAACTGACGAAGGAGAGACATCATCCGCACCACCATCTTCTGAGGATGAAAGCTAGGAAAACGATGAGAAAAATTTCACCGTCATGGAAAATAAGAAACGGAGAGCTAAGAGGAGCCCAGTGACATCTCCTAAATCTGCCGGAACACCAGCGAAGAGGAAGCCATCGGGGTCGAAACAGCATCCAAGCAGGGAAGAAAGCATTGGCGGATTTTATCAAATCCTTGGAAACCGGAAGGACTTTGAGATTCAGCCCAAAGCAACAGCGGCCCAAGTAGAAAGGGCGGTGAGGCCCCCACCAATTGTCTGCCATAATCTTAATGTCAGATCATTC
Organism: Dioctria linearis; assembly: GCA_963930735.1. Lineage (NCBI taxonomy): Eukaryota > Metazoa > Arthropoda > Insecta > Diptera > Asilidae > Dioctria > Dioctria linearis. Next base: position 81,406,871 of record OZ005742.1, read on the forward strand.
AATTGCGAACTTGATAAGCTTGAGACGAGGCCAAAGTTTTTTATCAAAAATTCAAGAGGCACCAAGTGCATCATTAAGCCGATCACCCAGGACGAACATAAGACGCTGTTCAAAATACTTAAGGATATCGGCGTACAGAGTTACACTTTCACGCCAAAATGTGACAGGACAACGACACTTCTGCTGAAAGGTGTTCAGCACAAATACCAAGCCAAGGATGTGAAGGCAGCATTAAAACAAAAACTGCGTGGATTCACCATAAACACAGTAACGCTTTTTAAAACTCCCAGGACCAAGGAATCTAACTCCTTCGTAGTTAACTTTGGAGGAAACTACGATGTGAAATTCATTATTGCCACAAATCGCCTACTGAACCAAATTGTATATTGGGAAAAGTATCGCCCGTCGGGAGTCTCCCAGTGCAAGCGTTGCCAGGCTTTCGGCCACATTGCAAGGAATTGTGCAGTAGACTATATATGCGTCAAGTGCAAAAATGAACACAAGCCAGGAGAATGTGAGCGAAAAAACCAGAAGGAAGGTGCCCCATACTGCATCAACTGTAAGGCGGAAGGACATCCTGCCAGCTATAGAGGTTGCCCCAAGTATAAGGAGGTCATACAACAACGCACTAAGAAGAACGAGGAACGTCGCCAACGTGAAAACTTCGTGAAGGAAGCCACAAGGAACTACGTGCAGCCAGGTAAATCTTTCGCTCAGGTTATTTCTAATAAAATTGCCAACAATATTTTCGTGAAACCCACAGCCTCCAAACCACAAGCAGCACCTAGATTGGCCCCCAAGGCAGCTCCAAGAAAACACAGAGTGTCAGAAGTTGACGATTTCTGCACCAAAGAGCCCAAGTCTCCCTTTGGTTGCGACCTTTTCGCCCTTATGGACAAAATCAATAATTTCTTTCCTAAATACAGGAAGCTCTCCTCCATCTCGGAAAAACAAGCAGCTTACCTTCAATTTGCATTTGGACTATGTCTAGGCAATTAAGTGAGCTGAAAATCATGTCACTTAACTGCAATTGGCTGGTAAAGCACAGCAAAAGAGCAGCACTAAATCTCTTCCTCATTGAGCATAAACCCAGGTTTATGTTCCTCTCTGAAACTCTCCTCACTGAGAGACATAAGTTAGCTTTTGAGCACTACAACTTCGTCCGCCAGGACAAATCTGAGACCACCCTAGGCACTGCCCTTCTCATTAAGGAAAACCTTAAATTCGAAGAGGTGAAAATAAGTAACCTTTCCAATATGGAATGCACTGCTGTCAAGTTAAAGCTTCGTGACAACGAGTCTCTTCTCTTAATCGCCCTATATAATAGATGCCAGCCACAGGAGCTGATATCCTGAATAACATGAACAGCATTGCTCGAATCTCGGACAATTTCACTCACACGGTGCTTGCTGGTGATTTCAACGCCAGGCACCCGTTGTGGAATGACTCTGTCGTAAGTCCGTCAGGCAAGGGAGTACATGACTGGCTACCCTTCAACGCCACCCAAGGTTTCGTCGTCGTCTCGCAGGATACTCCGACTTTCCCGCGATCTGGGTCAATTCTTGACTTCTATATCGTAACCTCTAATCTAATTAATCTACTACCACAATTCTCAAATCACGTCTGCACAGCGCATATGGCTGAATCTGATCACTTGGCAGTTGAACTCTCAATTACCCCCAGCGCATCCTTAAATATTTTGACTTCTGACCCTTAAGCCTCAACTTCACTCGAAGACGTTGACTGGCAACAATTTCAAGACAGGTTCTCTCAATTCCTCGCAGGAAATCTCCCTGACTCGCAACGGAGTCTCACGAACTTGGAAATTGATTTCTACATTGACTTCCTCAACAACGCCATTGAAGGAAATGTCGCCTTCTTTTCCAGTGTAGTGCCGAGCAAGCACTACAAATACAAAAATCTCCTGCCTCAACTGCAAAAATTATACCAATATAGGGACAAACTTCGAAAAATTCTTAACCGTGTTTTCCACCGAACCCTTAATAGTCACAATCCAGCCTACAGAACTGTGTTATCACAAATTAATTGCTTGTCAACAATTATTGAGGAACAAACGAAAATGTTTCTCGATCAAGAGTTTAGGAAGAAACTGGCCTCCATTCAACCCGGTCCACACTGCTTTCAGGACATAAACAGGATTTGCAACAGGAAAGCAAAACTCCCCAAAACCATTTTAAGCGGCTCGAACGCTTACAATCTTCCCCAAGAAAAATGCAACGCTTTCCCGGAATATTTCCAATCCACCTTCAAAGACAACTCACCTCTAAGCGATGCTAACTTTAGGAACACCGTAGACTCGACTGTTGATGATTTCACTGCCCAGTCAGTGGGATCCTCCACCACAATCTTTAATTCCACAAACACGTCCTTAAATCCGGATGATTTAAGCATCTTTTCAAATCCTGCTCACATTTTCGCCCTAATCAGGACTATCAGAGGCAAAAAGTCCGCCGGCCCAGATAACATTTCCAACAAAGTTATAAAAAATTTCCCACCTGTCGCCATAGAATTTCTGACAATTATCTTCAATAATTGCCTCAATAATTCATACTTTCCGGATGTCTGGAAAACCGCGCGCATAGTTCCAATCCCCAAAAAAGGAAGCTCGAAAAACCTTAACGAATTCCGGCCAATTTCTCTTCTATCCAACCTGGGCAAACTTTTCGAAAAAATAGCCTGCCAACACATAGAAAATACCTGCCTCGACCTAAATATCAGGCAAGATACTCAATTCGGCTTCAAGCCCCAGCACTCCACTTTTCACGCTTTGCTCAAATTCCTCTCTGATTCTACAAACGCCCTCAACAAAAGGGAGCAGACAGTAGGCTGCTTCCTTGATGTAGAGAAAGCGTTTGACTCAGTCTGGACAAAGGGGCTAATATTCAAAATCATAAACCTCGAGTTCCCGCCTTATATCACCCGGGTTATATATAGCTTTCTGTCATCTCGGAATTTCTACATAGAAATTGAGAATGTCAAATCTCAGGCAACATCAGTCAGTGCTGGTGTCCCCCAAGGTTCGGTCCTCGGACCAACTCTCTTCAATCTTTTCACCTATGATCAGCCTGCCAACGACTCAAATTCCACCACACTACTTTATTGTGATGACTCACTGACGTACGCCCACTCCATGTCATCCAATTTCGCTGCTACGAAAGTGGAGCGGCATGTCCTCAAACTTGACGAATTCTACAGAAAGTGGGGCATCAAAATAAACCTTAACAAATCTGAAATGATTTGCATCCGAAATCCGTCCACAAGGGGAAGACCCAACCTCGCCACACGTTCCAACAACATCGAAATCGAAGTCAATAACGAAAAGCTTCAACCTTCAAAGAACACCAAATACCTTGGTGTCTCTTTCAATAATTTGTTAAAATTCAACAATCACGCCAAGCTAACCATGAGGAAAGCCAACTATGCTTACTCCCTACTCAACCCTATTATCAGAAGGAGAAACGGCCTCCCGAAAGATACAGAGCTACTTATATATAAACAGCTCATCCGCCCAATCATCTGCTATTGCTTCCCCATCTGGCACACCATTTCGCCATTCTATATGAAGCAAATCAGCGCCCTCGAAAGAAAGATCCTAAGGACCTGTACAGGAGTGTACAGAAAACCTGACGGACACTACTTTCCCAACACCTTTTTGTATGACAGTGCAAACATCACTCCAATCGAGGACTATCTCCTTTCTCTCGCGGTCAAACAACTTGAGAAGATCTCTCAACATCCTAACCTCCTCACTAGCCAGCTTTCAACGCACCTACAAGTTGAAAACTTCCACTACTTATCACCTCTTCACCTAATCAACTCGGAAACGAGAAACATTTACTACCTGAGCGAAAGATTTACTTTCTTCACTAGTATAGGAAGCCACCATCGTGGATAGGACACCATCCTGGCATCTCGATCATCGTGGGACTTATCAACGCTGGACCATTCTGGACTTTCGAGATATTTCTCAGCATGTTGGAAGAAACGCCAGTCTTCAACTCACAACAAGTTAGAGAAATCTCTAACATTCCACAATCTCGCACTCCCATCCAACTTCCTTATTCCTCTAAATCCCAAAATTATTAAATAACAGACAAGAACACAGCTTGCCGTCGCGCAACAAGCTGTTAATAATTCATCGACATCGTGAAATATAAAATTAATAGTTATTCGAACAATTAAAGTGTAAAGTGCATTAAAGACATAAGTGAAACCTAGGCCAAAATAAAAGCCTGCAAGTAAAAACTATTAAATATCCCGGGATATCGGTTCGGTTTAAAATTTCGACATAATTCGTTATAATTCGTAAATCGCGTGTGAAGTACACTTGACTTAACTTGACTTGTAGATGGCACCATTCTTTTGGCAGAGTTGATCTGTATCAGAGCTAATCTGAGTTATAAAGAATTGAGCTTCCTACCTTTTTCATAGAAGATAATTCTCGGCAGAGATAACATGAATTTCCTATCATATCACACACAGAAGATAATTCTGGTCAGGAATAACCTGAATTTCCTATCATTTAGAAGATAATTCTGGTCAGGGATAGCCTGAGCGTCCTATCCTTTTACACAGAAGATAATTCTGGTCTGGGATAACCTGAGTATCCTATACTTTTCTATAGAAGCATTTTACTACTATGTGCCCTTTTGCTACTTTTGTGACCTCACGCACCTTTACAGAAGATAATTCTGATCAGAGATAATCTGATTGTCTGATTTTTTCTAAGAAATCATTTTACTACCCTTGTACCCTCACACACCATCACAGAAGATAATTTTGATCAGAGGTAATCTGAGTGCCCCATTTTTCTATTAGAAGCATTTTTACTACCCTTGTGCCCTCACGCACCAACAAAGACATTTGTCAATTAATACCAATTGCAATTTATTTTATTGACAGTTGCTTAATTCTTTTTCTTCTTCTTTTTTTCCCCAGAATTATAGCAAACAAGAAGGCGTATCGTTTTTTATTTGAATTTTTAAGTTGTTAATTTTTTATTTCTTTTTATTTTTTTGAAGTTTTGAATTGTACTAGTTTGTAGGTTAATTTGTTTCTGAACTTTTTGTGATATTAGGATTAAGATTCTTGTGATGCTCGACTGTTGTATTTTTTATAAACTGATGTGTTTTAGTTACAACTTACAAGTCCGGTCCCTCCAAGATTATATAGACTCCCAAAGATCCATAAACAAAACTGTCCCATTAGACCAATTGTGTCTTCATTAATAGCCCAGCATACCAGTTATCGAAATATCTTGCAGACATTTTAAAGAATTTAACATCACAGTCAGAGTACAATGTTGTAAATTCCATAGTTTTCAAAGAAATTATTTCTAAGACTCAAATTGAGCCTATCGAATCTATGGTATCGTTCGACGTTGTATCTTTGTTTACCAACATTCCAACGAGACTGTGTTTGGAAATAAAAGAAAAATGGAATACCGTTGAGCCATTTACTAATTTAACAAAGAAAAAGTTCCTTGAAATGTTGGAATTTTGCATTATAGAAGCAAATTATTTCGTGTTCAATAAAGATATTTATAAACAAATCTCTGGTTTACCCATGGGAAGTCCACTTTCACCGATATTAGCAGATGTTGTTATGGAGGAACAACTCAATAACACTGTAAGCAAAGTTGAAAGAAAACCCAGATTATTAAAGAAATATGTGGATGATTTATTTTCAGTAGATAAGCTATGCCGGTTCTGGTTCACTTTTTTAAGCCTCCAGGATGTCACCACAGATGGGGCCACCGTCGCTAGGTGGTTCGAGCCCATACTAATGTAGGTTTGTTTCTTGGATACACCATTGCGCCTTGGATGCACCATTGTGTCTTGGATGCACCATTGAGTCTTGACTGCGCCCTTGCGGGATTAGCCGGTACTACCGGGATGTGTCACTTGGTCTTGACTGCGCCCCTAGCAGCATTAGCCGGTACTACCCGCAATTAAAGTTAACGCTAGGAAATTTTTGTTCATGCCAATGGATTCTAGATGGTTGGGGTGTTGATATTAGGGGGACGAAATTTTCATCAGAAATCCTCTACGGGCATTGGTTTTCGATATATTAGCGATTTTACCTTTTTAGATATAGTTAATATTAGAAATAATTCAAGTTTTTTTGCTCATGGGGGTGCTGCGTCTAAATGTAGGCTTTGTTCAGCATCATTCGAATTTCACAACACGACATCACCATGAACAGATTCTAGAAGATGTCAGTGAGACATTAGTCGCATACTGTCAGCATGCTCCGGTACTACGGCTTTCTTGGATGTGTGGTATGGTTCGCTTGGAAGTTTTTTGCTTCACTTTTGGCCCACACGTGGCAGCATGCTACGATTTTGGGAAGTTTTTTGCTTCACTTTTTTGGATGTGTGGTGCGCCTAAATGTAGGCTTTTGTTGTTTTCAAGTGTGGCGCCTGGTTTTGAATTAATATTAGTAATAAATGATTTTTCTTGAGAGCCTAAATATAGGCTTTTGGATTTGAACTAATAATTAAAGTTAATAGTAGAGAATTTTTGTTCATGCCAATGGATTCTAGAGAGGTGGTATGTGGGGGGTTAAGATAGGGAGGGGGTAATGAAATTTTCATCAGAAATCCTCTACGGGCTCTGGTTTTCGAGATATTAGCGTATTAATATTTCAAGTTATTTTTGCTCATGGAAATGGATTCTTGCGGTGTGGGGTGGGAGGGGGAACGAAGTTTTCATCACAAATCCTTTACAGGCTCTGGTTTTCGAGATATTAGCGACATTTGTTCAAACAATTAGCTAATTAGCAATTATATAATTACTAATTGGCAATTAGCAGCTTGGTTGGTAATTAGATAATTGGCAATTAGTAATGTGGTGTGATGCGCTTTACTGGAATTCTCATAAAATAAACAAATTTAAGTAATATCAACACTTGCTGTAAATATTTAATAGAAAACTTCAAGTTTAAGGTAAAAATATGGTTGCTGTGTATTGATACAATTCCTTTTGCTGAAAATAATGTTGTCAAACCAAATTAAATTTCAATATTTATTTATTTATGCACATCAAATTAATTATTTATTTCTAAATCTTAAGTTATAAACTTTTTCCCTATGTTCTGTATTCAAAATTGGTAGCAATATAAGTGAAGTTCTATGAATCCTATCTTGGAAAGCGATCCAGAGCATATGTCTCCCAAGGTCCTTTTCTTGACTCATATTCAATTATATAAACTTGTGGAGCACTAGTACTAAACGTAACTTTCATTATCACTAATAATTTAGAAAATATTAATAATAAAAACTAGTTTCACATTATTAATTTTTTTATTTAACGATTATAATAATTAATTTGGTACAAATTTTCGTCATGCTGAACAAATTCAATTTTGTATGAACGTCCGATTACTCCTTTATTGATTACGTAGAAGTCTCCCTTGGTGTTTATTTCATTCAAAGAGTCCTCTGAAATTCTGCTGTACCTCGAAGGAAGAAAAAGGTGGTAGTTTTCCAACTCGAGAACCACACGATCTCCAAATGCAGTTTTGCATCGCCTTGCTGCAACAACCTTATATTTCTTGCCCAGCTCCATTTGGGATGTCTTCAGGGTTGGTGAGTATTGCTCCAGCTTCTTTAGTTCTTCCATTGCGCCAGCCATTGTTTTACTCTAACTCGTTGTTAATTCCTTGAATTCCAAAATAAAACTGATTGCAAATCTGATTCAGCTCCTCAATTTATAGTCATGATTCCAAAACGAGTTTAATCCTGTTTAAAGCAAATTTGCAATATCAGCACATTACGCTGAATGATTTATGTAATTTGATACCACACTTCCTGTAAGCAACCCAATTCCAAGAATTTTACTGATCGAAACGTTTCATTGGAATTCGTAAACATCCTGTTGTAAACAAATTTAAGCAATATCAGCAAATGATTCATGTTTATTCTACTGATCGAAACGTTTCATTGGAATTCGTAAACAAATTCGCATTTAAGCTGCATGGTTCATACACACCTGTGTAAACTTCCTGTTTAAAAATTCGCATTTTAGCTGAATGAGTCATGCACACGTGTGTAAACAAATTTTAAGCTATATCAGCACATTTATTCTTTTCATCTAATCTGATGCCACACTTCCTGTAGGCAGCCAAAAATTTTATCGTTCCAAGAATTTTGCAGATCGAAACGTTTCATTGTAATGTAAACAAATTTTCACGTTTTCATGTATGCATTCATGTAAACAATCTTATTTGCAAATTCGACCAGCAAAATAAAGTAATCAAATTAATTTGAGTGATTTTCTTATCGTGTAATTCGATATCATCTCAGCCTGTAAGCAAATTCGTTGGAATTCATCCCGTGCAATGATTATTGTAGCAGCAGGATCATTCATGTTTACAAACCGTTGCTATAAAAGCGCAAGCAAACTCTTGGGGAGCACCAGTCAATCTAAGTGATTCTAAGTGCGAGTGTTGAATAAAAAAAAATTAAAAATTTCTATCACATTATCAAATGAAAGTTTTTCATTAATTAAGAAATTGCGAGAAGATGTTTTGAAGTGATGCAAATTTTGTGAATAAAAACAATATTATTAAAGAGTGCAACAGAAACATTCGTAAATATCAAGCAGCATTTCGGAAGTGTAATAAGAATGCTAGAAAACAACATTTGCACAGCTGTATTGCTCAAATTAAATCGTTGAGAGTGTTAATCAAAGCTCCCCATCGAGGTGGAGGAATTAATCAACGACTAATAAGAAGTGATTTTGTTAAGTGGGAAGAAATAACAACAGCATTCGTAGGTAGAATTAGGGCAGGTGTTATTGTGAATATAAGCCACCTAGATCCTAAGGTGTTTATGCGAGATGCCTCCAAATTACTTGCTCGCCGCATTAAGAATACATTAAAACAACAATATCATATTAAAGTTGCTACAACGTTTTGCGGTGAGTTTATTAAAGAAACTGGCGATAATGAAGTTATTAAAGACATTAAGTACTTCCAAGCAAGAACTGTCCCAATCAGTGTGGAGGATAATTTGAATGAGTGGTATAAATTAAATATATACGACCCAATACTTACTCATCTAGAAGAGTTTCAAGAGAAAGATAGTGGTTGGGCACTGCATTCTGTAATACATTTAGCGGTGCATTTCAACAAGTTTGAACCGATTCGGGAATCATTTCATTTACCTCTACCAAAGGAGATTGTATCAAAGAAAGCTTGCATTAATGTGAAAAACAATGATGAAGCATGCTTCGCGTGGGCCGTAATCTCAGCGCTATATCCTGCAACTGCCAACTCCGATAGGACCTCATCATATCCACATTATTCTACTGTGCTAAATTTAACTGGAATAACATTTCCCATGACGCTTAAGCAAATAACGCAATTTGAAGGCCAGAACGATTTATCAATAAACGTGTTCATCCTAGAGAAAGAGCGTTTCTTCACCACAGTTCCAGTTAGACTTACGAAACACAAGATGGAGCGACATGTAAATCTCTTAATGTTGCAAGATGACTATGACCAGGCTGATGATGATGATGAAGATCATATGGATGATGATGACGATGGCGATGATGATGATGATGCTAGCAGATATCATTTCTGCTGGATTAAAGATCTTTCCCGACGCATATCAACACAAACTTCGAAACATATTCATAGAGTGTATATATGCGACAGATGTTTGCTCTACTTTTACTCTGAAGAAAAATTAGCATCACACACTCCCGATTGGCTAGAAACAAAACGACTGTAGGATTATGTTTCCCTCAGAGGAAAAGAAATGGTTGGAATATAAGAATTATAACCATAAGAATCCAGTCCCGTTTTGTGTGTATGCTGATCTTGAATCATTATTGAAGCCGATTCAGGGAAACGATCAAAATACACAGCGAATCCAGGAACATGAAGTTCATAGCATAGAATTCTATTTCCACTGCAAACATGATGCTAAGCTCTCATATTACAGAGCATATCGAGGCAAGGACTGTCAAAAATGGTTTGCAGTAGAATTGCAAAAGATTGCATCCATAGCTGTACAGGAGAAGCTGAACATCAGGCCAATGCAACCCCTGACTAAAGAGGAATGACGTTCACATATGGAAAATACTTCCTGTCATATATGTGAAAAAACGTTTGCAGCCGATGAGGAATGAGTCCCGGACCATTGCCACTTAACAGGTAAATACTGAGAATCATAATTCAATTCATTTTTTTTGTCATAAGTACTTTTAACAGGCAAATACCGAGGGCCAGCGCACAATGCATGCAATCTGATGTACCAAGATTGCTCCATAGTTCCAGTCATTTTTCACAATTTATCAGGATATGATGCTCACTTCATTATTAAGGATATAGCTACATCGTTCCCAGGAAATGTTGATCTCTTGCCAATAAACAAGGAAAGATATATCTCGTTCACCAAGCACATGGACGGCAGCTACATAAAATTCAGATTCATCGATTCCTTCCGTTTTATGGCTGAATCTTTAGATAAGCTATCATCATTGCTGCCGATGGATAAATTAAACATTACAAGATCAGTATGGCAGGGATTGGATGATGACACTATCAAACCTCTTACACGCAAGGGTGTCTTCCCATATGATTTTATTGATGACTGGGATAAATTGGATTTCCGGAACTTGCCAACACAGGAAGCGTTCTACAATAAACTGACTGACAGTGGTATATCTCCTGAGGACTACAATCATGCTGAAGAGGTCTGGCAAAAATTTGAAATACAAACACTTGGTGAATATTCAGATCTATACCTTAAGACTGATGTTCTCCTATTGGCCGATGTGTTTGAGAACTTTCGAGAAGTGTGTATGAAGACATACAATTTAGATCCAGCACATTATTACACCATGCCAGGCCTAACATGGGATGCTATGCTAAAATACACTAATGTGAAATTAGAGCTGATAACCGACGTAGATATACTGCTATTCATAGAGAGAGGTATTCGAGGTGGTATAAGTCAATGTTCGAACAGATATAGTAAAGCCAATAACAAATATATGGATGATTTTAAGCCTGAGGAGAAAGAGAAATACTTGATGTATTATGATGTCAATAACCTTTATGGATGGGCCATGTCACAGCATTTACCAACCGGAGGATTCAAATGGGTTGATGTTCCCAATATTGACGTTTCCGAAATTCCTGATGATTCTCCAACTGAGTACATATTCGAAGTCGACTTGGATTATCCTCAACATCTACTGATAAGCATAAGGACTTACCGTTTTGCTCTGAGCATGCAGCACCACCTGGAGCAAAATTAGGAAAGCTTCTGACAACATTACATCCAAAAACTAAATATGTTATACACTACCGAAACTTGAAGCAATGCTTATCACATGGACTCATCCTGAAAAAAGTGCACCGGGTACTTCAATTCGACCAATCAGCTTGGCTTAAGCCATATATTGACTTAAATACCACCAAACGGATGAAGGCTACAAGCGATCATGAGAAGGACAGCTATAAGAAGATGAATAATGCAGCTTTTGGTAAGACCATGGAAAATGTACGCAAGTATAGTGATATCAAGCTTTGCATGAAGTGGAAAGGTCGCTATGGTGCAAAAGCTCGGATTGCGGCACCCAACTTCCACAGTGCAACGATATTTGATGAGAATTTAGTTGCTGTGGAATTAAGGCGACTCAAAATATTATTCAATAAGCCGCTCTATATAGGAATGGCAATTATGGAAATTTCGAAAATATGCCTCTACGATTTTCACTACAGTTTTATGCAGCGTGAGTATGGAGATAAATGTAAAGTCATGTATACTGATACAGATTCTCTAATATATGAACTTGAAGAGAAAAATGCATATGAGTTTATGGCTGAAAATATAAACAAATTTGATACAAGTGATTACCCAGAATATAATGAATTCAATTTACCGCTCATGAATAAAAAGATTCCTGGGCTAATGGAGGATGACCTTAATGGGAAAATCATGAGCGAATTTGTAGGCTTGCGCTCGAAAATGTACAGTCTGCGTATAAACGCTGGTAAAACTGTAAAAAAAGCGAAAGGAGTAAAGACTAATGTAGTCCAGAGGCATATCAATTTCGAAGACTACGTCGAATGCTTGAATAACGAGCGAATATTAACTGCTAATCAGAGCTCCATACGATCTCATCACCATAACGTATACACTATCAGTCAAAAAAAGGTTGCATTGAGTCCCTATGATAATAAGCGCCATATTATGAGTGGAGTGACGGATACTCTACCATGGGGACATTACTCTATTTCATCAGATCAACAAGTGGCAACCGCAGACAGTATCTAAGTCAAGTGTAAATAATAAATGTATTATAGTTTCAGTTTTATTTATAAAAGTAATTTGCATTATAACTACATGTATAAAGTATTATAATTATTTTAAATTGTTAAATGTTTCTTCAAGATATTATAAAACATCTTTGTTATTAATCCAAGAATTGTGTTTTGATGAAAATCCGAGCCATTTAACGTAAGCTTTATCTACACTCTTCTTTAAGATTTTGTCTACGAGATATGTTTGGGTGTTTAACTTTCAGCAGCTCCAATTCATAAAAGCCTCCTGTGATTGGATTTCCTTGATAATCTTCCAGCCGATATGTGATGGGGTTTGTGTTTTGGACTTTAATAATTTTAAAAATCTCAGCTGTCCAGTTTGGTGTATAGCCTTTCTCAAATATATGCTTGTATTTGCTGATGCGTACAAAATCTCCAACTTTATACTTTGCAGGAACAACAATCTTTATATGACTGTATACAGTTGAAAGCAGTTGCTTCGCATTGGAGGCGTTGATTCACGTGGTCTCATTTTTGTAGTTCGATGTATTCTTGAATTGTATTCAGTGAGCAGTTTCTTTACCATACCAATCCACTGATAAGTTCCATTAAAGCTGAACTCCTTCCACATCATATCCTTAAGAGTTCGGTTAAATCGTTCCACTATTGATGCTTTGAGGAAACTGTACGTAGAGTAATAGTTAATTGCATGCTTCAGCATTAGATTTTTAAAGAGGTTGTTGTAGAATTCCTTTCCATCATCAGTCTGCAGGTTTTTAGGTATTGGTCTACTTACTTCTACACCAGTTTTTCTTTTAATTGGAATTGCCCATGCATATTTGGAGAAGGTATCAATTACTGTCAGCAGATAGCGGTAACCCTTGTTCACATACTTGTAGGGATCCATTTCAACCAAGTCTGCCTGCCACAAGTCATCTAGTCCTTTGATAATCACACGACGTCGTTTAAAATTTTTTCTCGCTGGTTTATGCAGCTCATTTACCACTTGCTTCTTGCTCATCATAATTATAAATGAAACAGATTTCTCAAGAGTTTTTACTCATATACACCATCTTTTGTCGTCAAGTCTTTCTTATTTATTACTGAAGTAAACAGGTAGTTTTCAAGCTTCGCGATTTCATCATTGATATATAGCGTTAAATTTGTCACCTCTATATTAATAGTTTTTTTTATTTCTTCAACACTTATTTTAATTTTCTTGTCAACATAGTCCTTGGTAGTAGCATCATCATTTTCAAGGGGTTCACCAAGTCGTTTTATACACTTTGAGTTTAGATCGTAGTCACCGTTTATCGTTAAATTAAATCCAATACCCCGCTCTCCTTGTTCACCAGCTGGACCCTGAGCTCCATGTTTACCAGCTGGTCCTTGAGTTCCTTGTTTACCGGCTGGCCCCTGAGTTCCTGTTGGTCGACGTTCACCTGCTTTCCCAAGATATCCTCGCTTAGAGAAACGTCCAAACTTGTCAACGCTCATCTGTAGATTGTGTAGAAGTATGGTAATGGAGTAGTATTTAAACTATAATATCTGCTTCTCGCAACTCCTCCAGGATAGATACAATTTCATTGTTGTGACTGGAGTTTCCAGCCTGCTTTGATGACATTAGAAGGCGCAGTCTATCCACTAATTCATTTGGATCATCCCAGTAAATGTGATCAATGTTTTCTTTAGGCAGATGCATTAGTCCCATGCCTTTATGCTGTATAAGTTTACTGATTACAGCTTTATACTTAGCCGCTCTAGTACCATTTATGTGTCCATCTTCAGCATAGTCATGTTTATAGGCATTGGTATCTCTCAAAATAGATCCATAATTAGTTAAATCATCTTTAGTATATATACTTTTTACAGGATCCTTCATAAATAGCAGCTCACATAACCCCAAAGATGTTTTATAGCTCTTCCCCTTGATAACAATATTTCCGACATTATCAACTTCAAACGTTGAATTACCGATTCTCCACGCGTTGTCATCATAGTAAACTCCATAGGTTGGATCAATTTTAGGGCTATTATCAGTGAATAGCTTTAAATAGTTTGAAACTATGTATCCAGACGTATTGGGGGAGGTGACAGGAGACATTCCAGTCAATGTTCTTGAATGTTTGGGTGTTGCGAATTCTTCTTCAGATGTTAAGGAATAATCTCCATAATTTATAGGTGTGCTACTAGCCTCCATTTTCACATATTTTCGTTTTGGAGGAGTAAAAGGTTCCACAATGTCATTGGCTTCTTCTTTTGCTTCTTCTTCTTCTTTTGCATCTTTTGTCTCAAACTTGGCTATATCCGGCGGCTCGTATTTGACTGTTCTAACAAGCTCTTTTAAGGGTTTAGTGATCGGCTTAAAGGTTTCTTCAAGTTGAGCTTCTGCTTCAATCCTTCCCATCCTTAGGGCTTTTAATTTCCTTCGCACGGCATTCCTAGTCTTAATAATTTCTTTTAATAGATTTTCATTCATCCTCGTTATTAACTGAATAACAGCTTTCCAAACAGCTCTGATAACAGCTTAACAGCTTTCCAAACAGCTCTGATAACAGCTTAACAGCTTTTCAAACAGCTCTGATAACAGCTTAACAGCTTTTCAAACAGCTCTGATAACAGCTTAACAGCTTTTCAAACAGCTCTGATAACAGCTTAACAGCTTTTAAACAGCTCTGATAACAGATTAACAGCTTTCCAAACAGCTCTGATAACAGCTTAACAGCTTTTCAAACAGCTCTGATAACAGCTTAACAGCTTTTAAAACAGCTCTGATAACAGCTTAATAGCTCTGATAACAGCTTAACACCTTTTAAACAGCATTTCAAACAGCTCTGATAACAGGTTAACAGCTTTTCAAACAGCTCTGGTAACAAGTGAACAGCTTTAATCTACTCAGCAGCTCCACGGGATTCGGTGTGCTTTCGGCTGAGTTACAACATCGACTTATGAATATTTTGCATGTTTCATCCTTTTATAGTACAATGAAGGTATCAAATCCTTTACGGTAGCGTCCTTGTTTAATGAGCTGTCCTTATCAATCATCAAGAAACCATATTCATCTTTCCAACATGTAGCACAGGCTCTTCGAAATGTAACAAACTTCATGTCTGTATTCACATGATCATTATTGATATGTTTCAAATTCAAGTCATCTTTCACTCCTCTAACAAACTCTTTTAGGGGTTTAGTAATTGGCTTAAAGGTTTCTTCAAGTTGAGCTTCTGCTTCAATCCCTCCCATTTTTAGAGCTTCTCGCTAGTACAATGAAGGTATCAAATCTTTAATGAAGGTATCAAATCCTTTACGGTAGCGTCCGTTCTTTAATAAGCTGTCCTTATCAATCATCAAGAAACCATATTCATCCTTCCAACATGTAGCACAGGCTCTTCCCATTTCTCTACAGCAGAACCAAGGCGGCATCATGAGGTCATGCTGATATCTAAAACTTCCACTCTAAAGAAAACAGCAAAACCAAGGCATGCTGCTAGTATCCGCAAATGCAGCCCAGGCAACCTCACAATGGTGTATCCAAGACCCAATGGTGCATCCAAGATATAATCCAGTACAGTCAAAAGCCGATGGTGGATCCAGTACAGTCAAGAGCCAATGGTACATCCAAGGCATAAACCAGTACCATCAATACACAAACCCACATTATGGACTCAAGAACCAAGGAATGCTGGTAGTTCCGGCTAAGGTCGCTAGGGTACCTTACTCAAGAAATGGCGTTTGCGCCCAAAGAGATGTCGCTACGTATCCGCTAATGTCTCACTGACATCTTCTAGAATCTGTTCATGGTGATGTCATGTTGTGAAATTCGAATGATGCTGATATCTACAACTTCCCTGCTAAGAAAACTTATTTAGGTGCAGCAAAACCATGATGACGTCATGCCGATATCTAGAACTCTCCCGCTAATAAAAGAAAACAGCAAATCCAAGGCATTCTGGTAGTTCCGGCTAAGGCCGCTAGGGTACCTTACTCAAGAAATGGCGTTTGCACCCAAACAGATGTTGCTAATATCTCGAAAACCAAAGCCCGTAGAGGATTTCTGATAAAAATTTCATAACCCCCCGCCCTATCTTTATTATCCCCCTCACATACCCCCCTCTAGAATCCATTGGCATGAACAAAAATTTCCTACTATTAACTTTAATTATAAGTTCAAAACCAAAAGCCTACATTTAGGCGCTCAAGAAAATCAATTATTACTAATATTAATTCAAAACCAGGCGCAACACTTGAAAACAACAAAGCCTACATTTAGGCGCACCACACATCCAAAAAAGTGAAGCAAAAAACTTCCCAAAACCGTAGCATGCTGCCACGTGTGGGCAAAAGTGAAGCAAGAAAACTTCCCAAAACCGTAGCATGCTGCCACGTGTGGCCCAAAAGTGAAGCAAAAAACTTCACATATCCAAGAGAATCGTACCACACATCCAAGAAAGCCGTAGTACCGGAGCATGCTGTTAGTATCGGCTAATGCCGCTAGGGCGCAGTCAAGACCAAATGACACATCCCGGTAGTACCGGCTAATCTCGCTAGGGTGCAGTCAAGACTCAATGGTGCATCCAAGACATAAACCAGTACAGTCAGGACACACCGGAGCATGCTGGTAGTATCGGCTAATGCCGCTAGGGCGCAGTCGCTGCATAGTACTGAATGTGATCTCGTATCCCCAAAACTCGAGATGAAAAACTTAATGTCAACTTAGAGGCTACGAGTCCGAGATGAAAAATAAGCGAACTCCAGAAACAAAATCGAAATCCTATGCTATTTCCTTATGCTGGAGAGTGCTAAAAGTGGTCTAGTATACCCCAAATTGGTCTCGTATCCCCAACATCCAAGACATAAACCCATACAGCCAAGGCACAAACCCACATTTAGTATGGACTCAATCCACCTAGCGACGGTGGCGCCATCTGTGGCGAAATCCTGGAGGCTTGAAAAAGTGATCTGGTACCCGCATAGTTTGTCTACTGTAAGAGCTTTCAGCTAATAATATAGTGAAGGGAATGATTCGAACAGTGGGGAGTAAGGAAATTATACCCATCAAATAGGATACTTACAAAAGGTACAGAAGAACGTATAACAATTTTTGAATCTAATCCATTAACATCAATATACTCTTATATAAATTCGGCTAAAATTATAGTTTCCCGGTGTAAAAACAATGGTGACTTTTAAATGAACGGAAGCACAATGGAAATCTTAAAAGAAGTAGTGAGAACAAAAAAACTTTCTCACCCAAAGCTCATAGCTTTCCCCTAAATGGTGACTGCACGTATTTGCTGAGTAAGCGTTTGCGATAATGACCCGATGGTGTGATTTTAAAGTATCGTATGTATAAAACTAGCGGTGTATGTTTCTAAGTTTCTTAACAGCTTTTTAGCTCCAAAATTATTACCTAAGTATCCAACTTTTTAGATATGAACTAAAAAAAAAAAACAAAGAACGCCAGGGTATTAGTGTGGCTACTTTTTTATAATATTTTCTTCAAACTGAACATATCGGCTATATATTTTGATAAAGTTTGTTTGCTGACCGGCCGTCAAACCAAAACACTATCTCCGATAACATAAAAAGGGCGGTGCATAATTGGATAATACACAAATCATATATTATATTCATAATCAAAACTTAACTTTGAGTCGAAACTAGTCTGGAGCTGCCACTCAAAACTGCAACTGAAGTCTAGTAACAAATAACTTTAAATTGGATTCCTGGATCTTTTCCTTCTTGGGTGAGGGACATGACTGAACTTACTTAATCCTTACTGCGTCTGGCTTGAATCCATTTTCTGTAATGATGTGCACTAAATACATAATTTCTTTTCATAGGAAATTGCACTTGTCGGGTTGAAGTTTCAAACAGAAATTGCGGAGATGGCTAAATACTGCTGTAAGTCTTTTGTTGTGGACGGTAATTAAAAAGCAGACGATCTAGCTAATACTGGACCCGACAGTCCATATACAGATCCTCTCCAAACATTTGGGCAACCAAAAGAACATTTTAGGGGGAACTGCAAAAATGGGCAACCGAATATTGGTCTTAATAGACAGTCGCTCAAGCTGTCTACTAATGCAGCCACTTCCCTTCTGTTGTTTTTTGAAGATAGACAAATCCGACAGCGAACTGCGTCGACTGTGCGAAGAGGAAAATGAAACCTCGAAGTATATCATATGTGAGCTCCCGCACTTGTAGTTAGGTTAGGATAGTTTAGGTAAGAAGGGTGCTGCTCGATGACTAGCCCGCATCACCTAGACCTCTAGTAGGTCCATTGCGCCCCGAGAACTCATGGGATAATCTGTCAAGCTGCCCCAGATCCATCCTGCTTCTCTTAGGAAACTCAAGATATACCCAAGACCCTTTACCTAGATCCATCCTGCAATTCTTAAAAACCTAAGTATATATTTGAACTCTTTACTTTGCAGCTCCCCCAGACTTGAAATGAAGTAGCTAACCAATAGCGTACCTCTTTTATTCATCAAAGCGGGGCACTCGCGAAGCACGTGTTGGACGGATTCCATTTCCTCCGAGTCGTAATGACCCTTAATAGATTTTTGCTGTTCTTTTATCCTCTTCCTGTCATATGCAGGCCACAATTGCCTCGCAATATGACAGATATCCCTGCTGGTCCACCGAAGGCTTAACTTTTGATAGGTGCCCCTGATGATTTCCTCTTTTAAAGTTCCGATTGGGAGCCTCATATAATGTACCGCTGGGGAGTTATCATTTCGGAGCCCTTTTTGTCCAACTCATCCGCCATCTCGTTGTCTGACAATTAAGGCCAGGTACCCAGCACAGGTTCACCTTGTGCCTTATAGTCAATTTCTCAAGGTTGGTCTCGCATACCTGCACCAACCTTGATTTTAACAGCACAGCAATCAGCGCCTTGATAGCAGTCTGGCTATTGGTATAAATTGCAGATGTGCTGTGAGAGCTCTCTTCACATGGATACCAATATTGACGCCTGATTAATCGCTGCGAGCTCTGCTGAAAAACACTGCATTTGTCAGGCAATCTATAAGACTCATGCCGCTGGAGATCTCTGGAGTACTCTCCGGCCCCTGTGCCGGCTCTTGTCTTGGAACCATGCGTAAAAATAGATATATTGGATGTTACGACCAGCTCTTCCCATCCCAGTCACTCCTGGTGGGCTTCGTTGCATTGGCACCCCCACTAAAAATAAACATGGGTACTCGAAAGTCAGTTGCTTCCTTGCAATCATTACAGCTTATCTTCTGGAGTATATTGGAGTGCCCATAACCCCTGTCCATCCACCAACCCCCGCCCTAAGCTGGACAACACTAATTGCCTCCATACCTCTGAAATAGAGGTCCAGCGGAATTAATTCAAGTATGACTTCCAATGCCACCATGGGTGTGGTACGCAGACACCCATTAATTCCCATACAAGCGTCCCTCTGGATATTAGAGAGCATATCCAGGTTACATTTCCTCGTCAGTGCCATCCATCAGACCGTGAAGACGTAGCACAAGATTGGCCGAACTATGACTGTATTCTCCAACGTACCACCCTGGTTTTTAATCCCCAGTTTCCACCAAATATTCTCTTGCACATATAGAAGGCCAAACTGGCCTTATTCACGCATTTTTCTATATTAACAGTACAGCTCAGCTTGGAATCGAGTATGATTTCCAGATACTTTGCTTCGCTGAAGAGAGTAAGACTCTCTGCACCCAGCATTGGAACTCTGGGCATGTATTAAGGTTGCAAATTAGCGGGGTTACACCTATCTCTGCATACTGTAGATAAAGTGTGCAATCTTGGCCCAAGGGAAATAATCGAACTCGTTAAAAGACTTGATTTTGTTTAAAAACTTCTTGGAAGGCTCAATAGATCAACTCTGATTGAATCCTCGGCTCCTATAATCATCTCGTCATATAATTTAATGAGATAGTTGACAGTAGAGACAGGCAGGTATCCAGACCAGCACCCTTATGGGTCACAAATAAAATGTTCGAGGGAAAGTCAGAAGAAATCGCTTTTAAAAATTTGTAAAATGAATGCTTGCCAACGCCCATAAATACCATTAGCAACCCAGACCAGCGAAGATACCTGAATCAATATAACTCTTTGGAACTATGGTCGGCGACCAGTAATGCATGAAAAATCTAAAGAAAATTTGTCGAATCTATCTAAGAAAACTGAATGCTTATGCCCTTGTGACCGAAAGAGTGAACCACAAGAATCACTTCACAAATTAGTTTGAACCGTTGTCGGTGAATACTTACACATTCGAATTTTTAAGAACAATTTGCAAGTATATATCTAAGAAAAAGGACATTGACAGATATAGATCAAACGCTGTCCAGAAGTGGGAGTACCTCCTCCGAAGTTTCTTACATTAATGTATAAATAAAAAAATATATATATATATCAGTCGGAGAGCTAATAAATTAGCGTATTTTTTTATGTGACTCGCGTCATTAGTGATTCGTTTATACTGTGCGTATTTATGTTTTGAAGAATATGCTTCATTTGGGCTCTCGTATCTTCATTCAAGGTGCTCCCAAGCCTAGGGGGTTGGGCGCGGAACTTAATTGCGGATCGGCAGACGAACGTCGAATTTCGATTTTCCCCTTAAAGGAGGGGGTGGGAGAGTTGACTCCTCGGTCAGAATTTTATGCGCTTAGGTTTATAGATTCGTGTTGGCCTGAGGAATAAAATGCACTAAGTGTTCATTCTGGATAGCACTTGATCCATCTCCCATACAAAAACTGTCAATGTACTTTAATGCATCAATCGTAAAAATTTTTAACAACCCACGCTTGAATCACTATCGCTATTAAAAATCAACAGGTGGCTATTCGTTGATTGCGTGGAACTAAGATTCTACTGGAAGACCCCTAACACAGAACTTGTTAAGTTCGTTTGTTTGCTCCTGTTGCGAGATCCCCATCAAGTTGTCCTGCCATCTATTTTATGTCGGAAAATCAGATAGGTAAAAAAAAATTTATGATCGCTGACCAATTTCTTAGAAATAATAGCTATGTTTTTTTCGCATATGGGTCCGGGTCAGAAGTAATTTCCGCATTAAAGTATTTCGATGGAGTTATTATTTAAAATATTTTTTTTTATTAGGAAAAATATAAACTTTCAATCACATTGCATTGGAATAATGAAAAATGTAGATAAAAAATTGTTAAATTTTGAACCTAGAACCCATATGGATCAATGTTATACATAAGAATTATTAAAACAAAAATTGGCATCTGGCCAAAAATATGTTAACCCTTTGCATCCGAAAGTTTTTTTTTAGTATGGGTAATCATCTACTAGACAGAAGTTTTACTAAAAAAGCTAGACGGGAACAAATTCTAAACTTTTCATATATTGCATAAATCGCATTCAATTAATTAAAATTCGCGTTTTATAAGCTATTTTTATTTCGATCGGGGTGGAGGAGGGAAATTAAGGCGGTCAGGGGTTTTTCAATTATAACTCAGTCATTTGACCTCGGAGCATACGAGTGTGGGTAGGTACTAAAACTTCTTCTCAGGATCTGTGCTATTCGATTTTAGGTTTCGCAAAATGTACTAGATCAAACTGTGATCCCTCGCTGGGGACGCAGTATATTTTCTAATTTTTTATAGAAGTAAAAGCGGGGCTTAATTTTTAGAGATCTTTCGACCTCCATACTTACTTTTGTAGTACTTCCCCTTTTTCTATTCGATCTGAGGTACAAGACTTTTCGCACATTAGATCGGTTCTTACTTGGTACAGTTCGATCGGAAAACTGCTTTCGCTATTCCCCTCAGCTAACTACCAGCTACAATTTGTAGAAGAAAATTCATTTACCGAGTGTACTTTCAGAGTGGGGATTTGGAACCCCCGGTGATAATATAGATACCTGTATGGGTAGGAGTGGGGCTGGGATGATCATAGATGCATAATATCTAAGCTATAATAATATATAAAGGGCTTCACTCTGTGTGTGTGTGCGCATGTATGAGTGTACGTGCATCCATTCATATGTGTGGGAGAGTGTTGCTCTCTTCGCCGATGCGTTCTGAATCAGTGTCCAAATATTTCGTAAAACACGACATTTTTGTATGGGCACCCTACGAGAGTTGCACGACTGGTCCCATTTTCGAACTCAAATTTTCCTTTTTTAAAAAAGGCCTATGTACAACATTTCAGCTCTCTAAGTCCAGCCGGTACGCAGGGTCCAAATATATAGTGAAAAACAAAAGTTTTGTATAGCAACACCAAGAAAGGGTTTCCCGATTTTCTCCACTTTTGGACCTGTGTTTTAAATTTTTATAAAAACGTCGTGTACAAAACTTCAGCTTTCCACATGTACGCGTTGTCAGGCAGATTTTTACGTCTCGACAACAGCGCCATTTATCGTGTGCAGAACTATCCTCTCTCTCAAGCTGGAACCAACCAAACACATTCACAAAATTTCATTGAAATCGGTTGGGCAGTTTCGGAGATTAGCGTGTACAAACACAATGCCACTGGATTTTTATATATTAAGTTATGTATGAAACTCTATCTCGCATCCTTTTTCTTTAAGAAATTCTCATCAATAATAGTATTCAATAATATTTTATTACTTTACTTTTTTACGGATATTTTCCGCAACAAAATTACTTTTATTAGTAAATAAATACCGATAATATAATTTTACATTAATATTTATACAAGGGAAAGGAAAATTAGCAATGCGTGCGCAATATGAGATATATAGGACCATAATTAGTGATGGCGCCTTTCAAGCGCAGTTCGAGTTGAATTAAAGAACAGGATGTCGTCTGAGAGCCGCCATTTGGGTGCAAAGGGTTAAATCATAGCGCTCTATCGAAATAATTTAACGCGGAAATTACTTCTGATCCTGACCCGAACCCATACGAAAAAAAATCACAGCTAATAACACTTTTAAAACTAGAAATGTATGCATTTTCATCCATACGAGTAATCTGCGCAACAAAAATATAAAAGCATCATAATAATCGGGTTTCTAAGCAATACATTCCATTTCCTAAACAATTAAACACTCAGATAATTATGTATTCCAAAATTACTTATCATTCCTATGATTGGTAAGATAGATGACCTTTCGACACTATATAAGAACACAAGAAAATTGAAAAAAAAATCATACGCCCTTCAAAGACGAAGTGAGTAAATGACTAATACCAATACAACACAAAATTACCCAGGGCAAAACCCTCGAGAAATACTTTTCCAAGCCATGAAACAGAAACCTATATGTGTGCGTGCGTAGTCCGTTTTCAAAAATGTTCTTTATTGATACATATGGAAAAGTGCAAAACATTGACTTTAGATATGCTATAGAGCCTTAACTACTATTCATACAGGAAAATAGTCCTCTAGTAATTTACAGCTTGGTTGCTTACCTTTCCAAAGGCTACACTTCCTATATACCTTACTTAACAAAATAATAAAATAGTTTTAATTAGAAAGTAACCTTACCATTTTACGCTCAATACCTCTCAGCTGAGTAATAAATGCATGTGTGTATGTGCAGCCGTAGTCCGAATCTGTAGGCAGCTACATTCGATATCATCAACCCACGGCATGCCATGACGGCACAGCGACATTACAATGATTACTCAGCTGAGAATTTTTGTTTGAGGAATCGTAGTCATTTTGTTAAGATACATTTTTTTAAATAATTTTGTTAGGAAAGGTATGAACATTTTATTACGTTTCGGAAGATAAGAAAGCAATCTTAAGATTAACAGAACGCCATTTTTCTGTATGAATAGTAGTTTAGGGCGGAGGAGCTATTCAAATCAAACTTTTGTCACTTTTTCATAAGAACACTGCAAATATTTTAGAATGTAAGGACTACGTTGGGCCTCGCATGTGGTAGAGGGGAGTCTGTTTCATGGCTTGTGAAGTATTCTCGAGGGTTTTGCCCAGGGACATCCCATTCTTGTCCCAGAGATCCCATAGTTGTATTTACTTAGAGCCTTATTTCTAGGAGTTATTAGAAATATCCCATAAGTTATTCCCTGGGATATACCACACCTACTCTCTCTGGAGCATTCTACTGAGAATGATGATTTTGGAGACGTATTCATGCGGGATGTGCAGGAAAATTTTGGACGAACATCGGAAAGTCATTTTTCCCCTTCCAAAATTTATTTCGGTATGTTCTCTGATTCTCCTGCTCCGCATGGTTCTCTGGTGAAAGTACTAATTTGTTGTTTGGTGTGCTTCCGTGTATCGTTGTTGGAGAAAAAAAACAGAACAACAAATTATGTATCGAAAGAAGCCATATGAGAACTGCGTTCTTTAAGCCAGCTACAAGCGTGAAGCTCTATTATAATTCGATTCGCTTCTGCAATTTCTTCTGGTTTTGGCAAAGATTGGTGATTGTACATTTCAGAACGTGACGTGATGTTTTAGCAATTTTGTCATAGCAATTCAATTTGCCAATGCTAAAAATATTGGATTTATGTTTTTCGGGAGTGCACACAAGCCACAAGCAAGAACTAGAGGAATCCTTTGATAATTTCTTAATGCACATTAAAAAACTAGTACAAATCTGTGATTTTGGTGACCAAGAAAGCTGTATGCTGAGGGACAGAATTATATTGGCAGCGCGCGATAAGGTCCTACAAAAAAAACTACTGGAAATGGATAACTTAAATCGCAAATAAATAAATATACAGATGAAGAACGCATATCAGAAAAATGAACACCTTATAAACATTTCTGGTAACCTACGATGTAAATTGTAGCTAAGAAATGTAGTTATTACCAGAAAATGTTCCTAATATTCAGGCACACACCCAACGTTCTATTTTTTACCAGAGTAATGCAATGCCTCGGTCCAATATAAAATCAACGATCCATGACCTGTTGTAAGGAAGCCAGCAATTTTTTACTGGAAATTTTTTCTTAGAAATTTACTGGAAATGCACCAATTTGCGTCCACTACCCAATTTGCGTCCACTACCCAATTTGCGTCCACTACCCAAGTCGCGCCCTCTTCATTTCCTTAAAATCCAGATATTTGTATATCCTACGCTATGCTACTATGCTATGGTACCTCTAAAGTGAGCAATGGGATCGCTGAGATAAATCTGAGTCGTCTGAGCTCAGTTCATTAGGAGTCGACATATAAATAATGCGAAAATACACGAAAACATTTTTTTTTAACGTAGTGCTATGAGTTTAAAATGTAAGGGATTGCGGTTTTTATCCCATTATTATTTCATGAGAAAGTTTTTTGAGTAGATATTTCAAATAAATATAATATTGTTTGAAATTTAAGTTAATTTTGGGAATAACTACATTAATTTTAGTGGCCGTGAAATGAATCAATTATTACTATCATGAGCCAGTTCGCGTGTACTGGCGGCCGCAAATTAGAGCTTCACTTTTCACCTTGCCCCAAATTGTGGCCTACAAACAGCCCTTCATTGATTAATCTGATTAATGCATTGCATATAAGGAAATATGGAAGGATATACTGCCACAACACTAAATGAAGTATTGTCGGACATTCGACAAGGAAAATTTTCCATTAGAAGAACTAACTAGCATCAAATGAAATGTTCCAAAAAATATCATTACAGGAAAAATTGTCTGAAAAATATCCTGAAGGCGTAGGAAAATTTGGACCATAAAACATTTTAACGGAAATCAAAGAAAAACCTAGTTAAGTGGTTTGAGTCGTAATGTAAGTCCTGATATCCTTTTAAGCACAGTTCAAAACCGACTAAGTGCAAGTCGACTTACACACAAGAAGGTTTCCGTACCATCGCACAAGATTTAACAGAATATACTTTTTATTTTATTGTTATTCTTTTATTTTCGTTATTTGTTGTTATGACAACTGTAGTATTACTCTTTCTCTACCTCAAGAGATACAACGATTGTTAAGGTCGAGCAATTTATTTACTTTTTAAGTCATTTTAATTTTTATTATTTATTATAATAGCGGCAATGGAAATACACACTCTGTGAAAATTTCACCTGTCTACCTCTTACGGCTCATGAGATACAGCCCGCTGACAGACAGACGGACACCGGAGGCTTACTATGGGTACGGAATCCAAAAAATTGGGCGAACAGGGCGAAAATGGTATGACCTTTTCCTGACACGAAATCCAGAGCTAGCACATCAAACTCCCGAAGGCCTAATCGAAGCCAGAAATACGTTTTCTGAAAATTTTATTTCAATAGCCCTGCCAGAAGACAGGTTTTTAGATCGTTCTAAGCCAGGTCGCATGAGAATATATCGCGAATGAGGTTAATGGTTACATGCAGGCCCGTGGGCAGGATTTTTCAAAGGGAGGGGTTTTGTGATAGAAAACTACAAACAAAATTCTCTTATTTGGAGATAGTTAAATACTTTAATTAATATCATAAATTCAAGCTCATTGTCGATGTGGCAATTACTTGTCATATCGAGTCGCTCGAGCACCGCCGCAATGTTGGATGCCTTTCGCTTCTTTATCGCTACATGCATGGGCAATGCTCCGATGAAATATCTAGTCTGATCCCTTGTAGATTAATTCCTGCACGCAATACTCGCGCTGCAAGCCGCGCACATCCTTTCACCCTTCTAAATACTTTCGGCCGTACAGTTAAATTCCGTGATGCTTTCTTATCCCGACCTGTGCGAATGTTGAACAGCCTACCATCTTTTGTTTTTCCTCGGGTTCAAGGGTAACATACATCAGCACTTTCGCCACTCTCCTTATGTCCCTTAATCCTTTTTCTCTGTGCTTTGCATCATAGGGTATCCCCTAAGCTTGGCTTAATAATAAAACAAAAAAAAAAAAATGGTACCGCTTATGAAAAATTTGTTCGAAGAATATTTTTAATATATATACAAATTCTGTTCTTTCGAAAAAGGTACAGAAAAACTCATTAGTAATTTTATCAACTCTTGTGCTTATGTATGTCTGTTATATCTGATGTATGTTTCGAGTATCTAATCCGTTGAAACGATCTTCACCCATTGTGGACCTTAAATAGGTTTTGAGACGACGCCAAGAGGAAATAGAGACATTCAAATTCCAAAATTTAACATTAATTCCAAAAGTTTCGAGAATTTTGATGGAATGTTGGGTGAGGTAAAATAACTATAAATTTAATTTTGCAACGATCACCGAGGTCCGGAACTTGCGCATTAGCAATTGCAAAAAAAAGCAAAAGTTCTTATAACTTCCATAAACAAATTCCAAAAGTTCTGCAAACTTAAAGCAATGTTCACTCTGAAATTTTCAACTATGTGTTAAATTTGAAACTCATTCCGCCCCGCGGAACATAATTTTTTATTGCAAAATAGTGGTTCTACCGTTTGCAGCACTTTTGTAAATTCTTGATATTTATAAAATAGGAGCATTATTTTGCAATAAAAAATGATTTTGCGGGGGGGGGGGGAAATGGGTAGCAAATTTAATACATTGTGGAAAATATCAGAGTGAACATTGCTTTGAGTTTGCAGGACTTTTGGAATTTTGGACATGTTCCGGACCTCGTTGCAAAATTGAATTTGTTGTTGTTTTAGCTTACCCAACATTCCATCAAAATTTCAAAACTTTTGGAATTAATGTGGATTGATTGTCTTTATTGACTGGCCTAGAACGCCCATTCGGAATTGTGGTCACAGGTAGCAATATCACGGGCCCGTGCGCAGGAATTACCCAAGTCAGGGGGCGGGGAGATTCTGAAGTTATCATATTACGTTAGGTATGGAGTTTGTAAACATTTCAAGAAACAGTTTTTCAAAAATCAAACACATTTAATAATGATAAAAAGACTTCGTAAATCTAGTGGCCATTAGTCAACAAATTAATTCTTCGAGGTACCGAAAAAAACTCATTCGAAACTTTTTGCACGTCAATTTCGACATCTCGGTGTATATTAAGCGAAGCTAAACCGTTCAGCCGATCTTCAGTCATGGTCGATCTGAGATAGGTTTTGAGACGACGCAATGTCGAAAAAGAGCGTTCATTTGTCGCTGTAGTGACAGGCAAAATCGCCATTAGGCGAACGATTTGATGGACATTTGGAAACGCGTCTACACTGCAAATGTCGAGTGCCTCGAGCGCATTGCTGATGTCCTTCCCGGCAATACGTCGCCGCCAAAGTTGAACTTCACTTATCCATATGTCATGAGAATCATCGCGCAAAATTGATGAGTATGGTCCGAATAATTGCACACATGACTTTTCATTGAATGTTTCCATTTTATTGGGAAAAAGGCAGGCGAAATTCGACAAGATATTACGATGTTTCAGGAACCGATCTTGTAAATGAGCGATAAACGTATCAAGATAGATATTTATAGATAGTTATTCGATAATAATCTTCAACTGAATCAGTTTGTACGTTAAAGCGTTGCGTCTGTTTGGAAGAAAGCCGCGGCTTTCGCAATACAATGTCGTATTCTTCGCTTATCGTGCTCACAGTTTCGAAAATTTTCCTGAAGTTCTCCACGGCATTTTCCCTTCTTTCCATGAATTCCTCCTTCGCAGAATCAGCCAATTCAATAACCTCGCCAAGGTCCTGGTTTTTTGCTTGAATCATACGACTCAGAGACAAAGTCAAAGAATGTACGGAACTGAGAGTAAACATGCATATCTGAAAGTTAAATTTTCCGTCAGTCAAATCCCGTAAAAATATTTATCATATATGCTTCATAAATGATAATATATTATTCATATATGAATTTATTTTGAAATTTTACCTGAAAATTTGGAGTCGTTATAGCCGAGAGCAGTTGACAAGCTCCAGATGAAGTCGTTGAATCCTTCCACATTGTCGAAATCAATTCAAGGGCACGGATTACTGCTGGTTGCAAATGCAGATAAGTTCTGACAGACACGTGTTGCTCCACCCATCTGGTTGTACAAAATTTTTTAAATTTTTTCATCCTATCTTCTTTCAAGTTCTCGTCTTCATTAATGGCATCCTGAAGAGCAAGATTGCGTTTCGGATATATAAAAAAACTGTGAACACTTTGGAGAGTTCCCAGGGAATTTTTTATAACAGTTATGTTGCACGCAGAGCTGACCACCAAATTGAAGCTGTGAGCAGCGCAGTGCGAGTAGAGCGCGAGTGGATAAATCTCTCTGATATAAGCCTGGGCTCCGTGAAACTCTCCACTGACCGATTTCGCGCCATCATATCCTTGCCCAAAGAAATAAGTGCAATCAATTCCGGATGATTTTAGGAAATCGAGAAAAGCAGTCGCTATCCCTTTTCCGGTAAAATCTGAGATAGCAAGGAAGCACAAAAAATCTTCACGAATGATAAACTTGCCATCGCGTTCATCTAAGTATCGAATACAAATTGAAGCTTGTTCTATTCCACCAATATCAGGCGTGTCATCTCCAAGAAAAGAGAAGCCCCTCGATTTGTTGATTCGATCAATATTGTGATTTACGACCAAATTATGGCAAATCGCGATAAGTTCATTCTGAATTCGGTTGCTTATGTACATAGCATTTTTTGGTGAATTTTTCAATTGCTCTTTCAGGTGCCCATCATTTTTCGCTCGTAACCTCAAGAGTGCTCGAAAATTCCCATCATTCAGCGATGGTTCATCTTCAGAAATTCTTCCTGCGTCCTTGGAACCTCGAAGAGCGAGTCCTTGGTGACCACAGAAAATTATTGTTTCTATTACGGGAATCAGACGTAGTTTACTTTCATTCAGAAAGTCCAGCTTCTGTTTCGAGACTTGCAATTTCACAGGCAAAAATTTATTTTCTTCGATTCTTGCTCTCAAAGTCCATTGCAAGAGTGATGTCTTGTGGTATTCCATTAAATGGTGCTTTTCAAAATTTTCCAGTGCTTTTTTCCAGTTTTTGAAGGGATTGGTAACTAACTGACCCAAAGTTTGATGGCCAACCCCTCCTTGTCGAACACCAAATAAGACGCAGCATTTGCAAAACGCACCATCTTCTTTCGCTGAGTATGCCAGCCATAAGTATTTTTGAAGCCAAGATCGTTGGAACTTCAAATTTCTAGATCCCGATGCAGGGAAATTGTAGCCT
Organism: Dioctria linearis; assembly: GCA_963930735.1. NCBI lineage: Eukaryota > Metazoa > Arthropoda > Insecta > Diptera > Asilidae > Dioctria > Dioctria linearis. The sequence goes on from OZ005742.1 coordinate 81,437,194, forward strand.
TCAGGGGGAGCCCAAATTTTAGTTTGCAATCCAGCGATCGAGCCGATACCATCAGCTGAAGGTTTTTGTGCAAATGATCCAATATCGTTTGAACTGATATTAATTTCACATGCAGTTTCTACTGCAGTACTTGGCTGAGTGTTAAGTGTCTCCTGACTATATTCATGGACATCCTGTCAATATAGAAACAATGTAAATCACGAAATTGTGGCTTCTCCGACGAAACGTGTTGCAGACCTCGACTTTGTCTCAGTTTACATTATCACATTTCCTCGAAAAAGCGAGTGCGGGTAGGTTACGAAAATAGCTACAGTGAACGAAATCTCTATAACTCCATACATATTTTTACAGAAAAACTTTTATTTCATTTATTTGTTTTTTGATTTTGATAGGTATAAAGTTATAAAAGTGATAAAACAAACATATTCAGAATTTCATAGAAGAATATTTAAAAAAAAAACTTAATTCTAAAAAAAAAAAAAAAATTAAAACTTCATGATTAAGTTGACACTTCAAACTAAATTTAATTTTGTTAATTTTAATATATATTAATATTTATTATTTTGACAATTTTGTCTAGAAAACTTCTTGAAATTTTGTGTTTCCCCCACTGAAGTGATTTCTTCTATAAGTTTCCTCCATTATAATGAAATTATGTACTACGCGGTGTGATTTTTCAATTTTTTCAGAAATTTTTCGGATCTATTAACCTGTATCCCTACACGCCTTTATTTTTGCTTTCTCTTCAACACTTAGCTCTTTTCTTCACGGCATTTTTAAATGAGAGTACTTTTAAAAAAATACTGTCCTTAAATAACTTTTTAACTATACAGCAATTGCGGAGTTATAGAAATTTTACAGTTCATACCAAACTCAATGCTGGCAGGGGAGACATGTACTTACGTTCATGTCCCAGCAAACACAATGTACTTTTCAGCTAAATAACTTCAAAATATAGCTAATTGCAATAAAGTAGAAATTTCACGGAATTAGAAGAGTTATAGAAATTTTGCTAACCCTATTTAGTGCTTTGAGTACTTACATTTTCGTTTTCGACCCGTGGTCTTTTACTCAGAAAGCGCCGAATATCCATGTTTATATATAATAAGTGATTGTCTCTGTCAACGTGTCACAATAACTACTACTCTCAATTCAGTAGGTGTAAAGGGTGACAATATAGTTTTTCCAAAGACACCACTTTATAAACTGTATCTTGATAACAAATAAATGTTTAGTGATTTAAATTATTTTTAATTAGCAGAGAAAGTTCTTTACTTTTGTAGAAATTTTTAATATTCTGGTAAAATACTAACACCTTACCAACAAAAGGTAACTTTTTAAAATTAACAACACAATTCTTTTTTACGCCTTTTGCTCACAATAAGTATATTTGAACTGACATATTAAATATTCACAAAAACAATATCAAAAAGCTGGCCTACTCTGAAAACTATTTCAAATACGTAACGAGGTACTTATTAACGAAGGAATTTCACGAAATAATTTGGATTTTCGAGTAGTGTCAGAAGAATTAGAGGAGAGCATAAAACAAATAATTACAGCAAGATATATAAGTTGTCACAGGTGCCAAATCGTTTCTCAGCGGCATTTATTTCAGCGATAATCGACAGAAGGTGGAAAAGGGCGAGAATTAGAAAAAACGTTATTTTAATCCTGGAGTTTTTCAGATAATTCAACTTTTATTAGAAAAAAACAATAGCGCTTATAAAAACTCTATGTCCAAGGGACCCAATGGGGGGAAAGGGGGGGGGGGGTGTCGAACCCCCCCAGAACCCCCGTGCGCACGGGCCTGGTTACATGGTTAATTACTGACCAATTTCAAAAACATGTGAGTTGTTTTGTTGACGGCCACAAGCTCTATTTCACATTGAAGCTAAGCCAGTTTTTCAGGCAAACACGATAATTTTATACGCACTTCCACCTAGCAGCAGATGTTGATGTTTTCAATTAATGCTCCATCAAAAGAAATGGGAGAGGTTAAGAGATGATTTTGTTTTAAAGAAATGAAACAACTTTGGATCTTAGGCGCCTGGAATTTGACGCGATCACTTTGCACAAGCGAGGATATTGTCAAAATCGTTGTTCAATGATCGAATCATTTAATGTCGTTGAACACATGTGACATGTAAGCGAAATCAAGGTGCTGTCATCGGAAAAACTACGGATGAGATTGAAAGTAAGAGAAAGCAGATCATTAGTGAAAATTAAGAGGATAGACGGAGAGATAATAGAGCCCTGGGGCACACCGGCATTTATGGAGTGATCTTCAGATGTAACACCATCTAGGCGACCAGATCAAAAATGGTCAATCCATAATAAAAAAAAAGTGAAGAGGAGAGACCAAGAGCTTCAAGCTTGGCTAAAAAGTGTGTTGAACTAAACATAGCTTTATGGGAAAAATTTGCTTTGTTACTCTTATTAAAAAAGGTTGAATTCCATTATGTCCCATAATTCCTTTTTGATTTGTTCCTTTTAATTTAATGAAATTTAAAATATGCTGTTATGTAAAACAACATAATTCGAATTGATTTAGTTTTAATCTGAAGTATATTATGTTACTGTGCATTTTGTCACAACTTGTTAATTTTTAATGGCTTTTCAAATCAGGAATAACGAAAACGTAATAAAGTCATACTTTCAAAACGACATTTATTTAACACTGCCATATAAAACCAGTTCTTATATGGTTTCTTTTTTGTTTTACCTTAACGCAAACTGATGATTTCAGAATACACTGATATTCAATTAGTATGCAGACTAGATAAATGTTTTCAGTTTTTAATTTAAATTAAAAGATAATTATTCAGCTTGCTATTGTACTACAAAAGTTTAAAAGTGAATTCTACTAAAAACCATTCTTGTAAGGATGATATTTCCTTAAATGGACGCGAGCCTACATATTTTGGAGGACGACAACGATTTTTATGTGCGTAGACACGTAAATATTCAATAAAAACTGTTTTTTTTAGAAATTTACAGAAAATGTTCGGTAGCATTTTCATTCTCTTAGTTTGGTGGCCGATTGGAGTTATTTTCAGACTCAATACTTTCATTTGGGCCTTTGCCAATAAGCATTCATTTCTTCTGCCGCTGTCAGCCTCCAATAATGCATAAAATATCTAAAGAAAAAATGTCCAGTAAAAATGAAAAAATTGAGGCCTTCATACATCAGGTCGAGACATCGTCGATTTTGTATTCGAGCGAGACGTTTCAATTTTTTTTAATTAAGTCGCAACATGTATCTGACTTCTAGTTTTCAATTTTCCTATTCGATTCGTTATCCGTATATTTACTTATTTTTACCTAAATATAGATACGGCTATAGAAATTTCAAAATAGTAATTGGAGGAACTACAGCCAGATTATTCTAATGTTAACTTGGTAAAAAGTTCCAAATAAAATTTGTGTAAGCAAAAATAATAATAGAAAGTTTAAATATCATTGTAGGCAAGAAAATACTACCAAACCCGATAGGGATGCTCTTAAGTCGGAGAAAGCACAGAAAAAGATATTCCACAAACAATCATAAAAAATGATTTCATGTGCATATTGTATGCAGAAGCATGAAAGCACAAAATGCCCAGCCTATGGAAGTACATGCAGGACAAAATTTATTTCACAATAGCGTACACATCAAAATGGCACAAGGTACGTAAACTAAGAAACTTGAATATCTGTTTGCTAATCTGATACAACTTGGGTAGAACACATTAAAATAGCCAATAAGTTAGTTAAATTCAAATTGGATGCAGGGCGGATATAAACCTACTACCATTTAATACACTTAGATCTTTAGAAAGCAAAATAGTAAAAAAAGTTGGAACTAAAATTTATGCTTATGGCGGAATAGCTTTAGAAATTATGGGAAAACTCAATTTTAATTGTATAGCGAGGGATCACAATAGAAATTTGGAGTTTTTTGCCATTAAAAATGGTACAACACCCATATTAGGATTAGGTGCATGCGTAGAATTGAACTCAGTTAGAAGAGGCAACATATTAACGCAAAATGCAGATCAAAGAAAATGCAGATCTTTTTGTAGGGCTGGGTGTAGGAGTCCAGGTTGTTCCCACTTCAATTTACGTGTTTGTGTTCGGTAAGAAAAACACTTAGAACGAAAGCCAAGCAGCCTTTATATGAAAACAGCAACCGTAAGATAAGGCAAGAAGAGTAAAATGTGATAAACTTTGAAATGAAACTTTATTGCCCAACTTAAAAAGTTGCAGAATTAACACTTGGCTTAATAAATTCAATTATCAAAAACTCACAAAATTATTACTGTTATTAAATTATTTTTAAATAGTTATCATGACTAAATTCAAAAAGCTAAACTGACTTAAAAAAAAGTTTTCTTTTATTTTTTTTTATAAAAAAACATTCACGGCCTACTGCCGGCAGACAATCTGAAACGTAACAGGTAAGCTTTCGTCATATCTAAAGTAGAAAATATTCCACATACCTCTAGCTGATGATCAGCCAGCAGCCAAATAAAGACTGCCTTTGGACTTCCGGTTTGATGTAGTAGCCGGAATAACAGAAACATCTGCCCCCGTGTCGACAAGATAAAATTGTTTGCTGGATTTGTCGAGGATATAGAGGCAATTGTTAGAAAGGCCGTGTCCACCACTCGCCAAAGGAGGTGGGCCAATTAGTCTGTCGAAAAAGAACTAGAACTTGCCTCACTAGAATTTTGAGAATAGTTACAAGGTGGTATGCATTTATTGACCTTGTTACCGAAACGTCCATGATACCAGCACAAATCTTGTTTGCGAGCGGGGCTCTTATATTTTGCGACATTCCTCCCCTTACTTTGGGACTGACTACGCCACCTACTCGTAGATGGAACTTGCGACGGAATTACTTTATTTTCGATTATATTAACCAACGAAGCAATACGCTCAGACAACAGATTGAAAGCTGAGTCACTGGAATTTATGAAAGGGTTTCTGACAGTACTGACTGCCTGTACCGGGTGAACCTCGGCAATTGTGTCGGCGCATGAAGCTAATTCATCAACGAAGCCAGAGTTACACGAGAGTATAGCCTGCATCTGTGCTGCGAGTCGCTGTAGCCATACCGACTTCAAGACCTCATCACTTAATCGGCCCTGATTGAGAGCTTGCATCTCGCGCAGAAGTTGCGAGGGCTGCATGCCTCCCAAGGACATTTCCGTGAGGAGTTGTCTAATCTTTTGATTCTCACTACCTGTAAGGCGAGAAATCAACATCTCCTTAAGCCTTTTGTATTCCTCGCCAACGGGAGGACTGCGTACCACATCACTAACCAGACGAACAACATCCATCTCTAACGCACTAATGACCGTATAGAACTTGGTCGTTTCTTGGTTAATTCTGGCAAGCTTGAATTGAGCTTCCAGTTGGATGAACCACAGTTCTGGATTTATTCTCCAGAATGGCGCTGGTTTCACTGAAACAGCCCCGAGAACCGCAGGTGGCTGGGGGCGTTTATTAAAACACCCTCGTTTACGTCCCCGTTGGGATTAGCCATTCTACCTACTTCAAATTACTTACACTTGACAGACAATACTTTACTCACGACGCTACTCGTGGTGCGACCTGTTACGTTTCGTTACAATACGACGATGTAATATAATATATATACGACTATACAATTTAATACAAGTCAGAGACAAAAGGCAATATATAAGATTATTACAGGGGATTAAGTAGGTAATAAATAATTTCCATTAATTCAGTAAGTTAAGTTAAATTAAATTAATTATTAAGTTACATTAAATTAATTTTATCTGATTCGTTACAAATGAATAGAATAATATAAAATGCAGTGGCATTCCTGACCTTGCTTGACCACACAAAAAAAATGTACTGTTGACGGTGTTACCTGTTGCGCCAGCCCTTAACTGTGCGACTGATTCTTCCCTTTTCTTTTACGATGCTTTCTCTTTTGAGGTGTTTTGTCTCTTCAGATGCTTTCTCCTTTGAGATATTTTCGATGATAGCTTCTAATTCTAGCTGTTTTCGTACAGCTTGACTCGAATGATTCGTCGATATCCGTCTCGATACCTTGTTTCGTACGGTGATTCCAGAAAAGTAACCTTGCTTCTGGTGCAGGGTTACTTATCTGCAGATCACGTCGGGGTCACCAATGTAGGAGTCCAGGTTGTTCCCACTTCAATTTACGTGTTCGTGTTCGGTAAGAAAAACACTTAGAACAAAAGCCAAGCTGCCTTTATATGAAAATAGCAACCGTAAGATAAGGCAAGAAGAGTAAAATGTGATAAACTTTGAAATGAAACTTTATTGCCCAACTTAAAAAGTTGCAGAATTAACACTTGGCTTAACAAATTCAATTATCAAAAACTCACAAAATTATTACTGTTATTAAATTATTTTTAAATAGTTATCGTGACTAAATTCAAAAAGCTAAACTGACTTAAAAAAAAGTTTTCTGTTATTTTTTTTATAAAAAAACATTCACGGCCTACTGCCGGCAGACAATCTGAAACGTAACAGGTTTCTTAAACGAAATTCTTAATTCAACGAAAAGTAAATAACCAGCGTTGAAGTGCCATATCAAAGTTCAAAATTAAAGCGCAAAGCTAAATAGAATGGCTACGATGAAATTATTATTTAATGACGCCACACTGGGTACATTCATAAACGGGTTCCACATAGACCTTAAAGAAAAATAAGTTCCCGTGGCAAGACCAGCGAGGAGGATCACATTATCAATTCGAGAAGTTAAAGTAGAGCTTGATAGACTAGAAAAAAAAAGATATTATAAAAATAACTGACGTTCCATCAAAGTGTATTTCTAACATAGTAATAGGCGTAAAACCAGATAAAAGTATCCGTATCTACTTGGATACCAAAGCAGTAAACGAATCAGTAAAGCCAACAAATCACCCCATTCCTTCATTTCAGGAACTTACAGCAAAGCGATCAAAGAAAACATTCTTTACCGTACTAGATTTGAAGAACGTTTACTTCTAAATAGAGTTAGATAAACTCTCAACTGATATTTGCACTTTTAGTATACCTTTTGGATTGTACCAATATAAATGTTGTCCATTGCTAGTGCGAATAGCACATGAGAACTTTCAAAAATACAACGAAAATATTTTGTCGGACATAAGTAGAAGGGGTAAGATGATGTTTTAATAGCAGCAGGAAATGAAAGTCAACATGATGAGATTCTAAAGAAAGTCACAGATAGGGCAAGACAATTAAACATAAAATTCAATAAAGAAACTACTACAAAAGTTAAAATTAATGTAAGAGCAATTCTTATAAGACCTTGGATGAAGTCCCGTATGAAATTTCGTATGGGTACCCATTTGAACAATTTTGATTTTTGCAGTAGTTTTTCGCATATATTTCTAAACGGGCTAGTCGGACATAAAAAATCATAATAACTAATTTTATAGGATTTCATATTCTGGAAAAGTTGTTGGTACAATAAAAATGTCTACGACTGATCGTTTTCACAGTATCCGTAAAAAACCTAAACTTTTATATGGCAACTCCAAAAGGACGTTGCTCGATTTAATCCATTTTTGATTTTTTTTGCTAACCTTAAGAAAACTACATGTAGGTACCAAATTTCCGCTCTTTATGTCAACGCGTTCTCAGGCAGTGTCCAAATATATAGTGGAAAACGACATTTTTGTATGGCAAACCCACGAAGGAGTTGTCCTATTTGTCTGATTTCTGAACTTAATTTCCCTTCTTGTTTTAATGTCCGCGTACAAAATTTCAGCTCTCTAAGAGTATATGCGTTCTCGACTTATCGTCCGCACGGACGGACAGACGGATGGATGGGCGGATAAACGGACATGCAAAAATCAAAATAACTTTTAATATTCCAATTCTATTTTGCTCTACCAATCATTACTTTTAGATGTTACAAACGGAATGAAAAACTTAGTATACCCTTTAGATTTCAGCTAGAGTATAAAAATTCAATATAAGGTTAGGCAAGTGAAATTTTTGGGACATACCATCTCTCAAGATCACATATCGTGTAACCAAGATCGCTTAAAAACAATTAAAATCTGCCTCCCCCCCCCCCCCCCCCCTCCACAGAATCAAAAAGAATTACAGCAATTATTAGGAATGATTAATTATGGAACCAACTTTGTCCTTCATTTATCCCAGATTTTCGCACCAATACGAGAGCTACTAAAAAAGAATTCACACTTTCATCATGCCTACAAAAAATTAAAGCCGTCATCTCCAAAGCCCCTACTCTTACCGCATTCAGCACCTTACCATTCAGGTAGATACCTCCAAGCTCGGTTTGGGTTCTTGTATGATGCAAGAACGAAAACCATATATTACGTTTCAAGAAGCCGTCCTGATTCGCAGATACGATACTCTCAAATTAAAAAGGAATTGATAGCAATCGTGTTTGTTTGTGAAAAATCTCATTATTTTTGTATGGTAGAACTTATAAAATCATAACTGACCACAAACCGTTGCTGGACAAAATCACTAAAATACCCAATGCTCGGCTACAACAATTGTTGTTAAGAGTAACCAAATATGATAGGACTTGTACCTGCATGACAATAAAATATTTTTAAATAATAGAATAATAGTCCCTCAAGCAATGCGACAAGAGATTCTAGAAATTTTACATAAACTTCACCAAGGTATTGAAAAAAACAAAAAATAGTGCAAGATGCTTAGTTTATTGGCCTGGAATAAACGAAGCTATATTGAAAATCCAATAACAATGTGTCAGATTTGCCAAAATTTAAGAGTAGTAACATACTTACCTGATGGAAGTTCCAGACATTCCTTTTAATAAAATTTATATGGATTTATGTGAAATAGGAAAACAGATATTACTAATTATCGATGATTATTTTTCAAAATAGGTAGGGAATTCCAAACGCCTGCAACCTGGACAAAGTAAGATCCCTCAAGGATGGATGAATTGAAACGTGGTACTCTGCAAAAAATTTCTATTCGAACAAAAACTGCAGCTGAAATTATAACAAAGTTAAAAAATCTATTTGCAACCCATGGGTTACCTAAAACAATCATGGCAGATAAAGAACACCTTCGGATCATACATGTTCAGTAAATTCTGCAGAATACATGATATAGAGATAATCACGTTTAGTCCGAATTACCCACGCGGAAATGGGCTGACAAAGTGGTCAGTACAAACTGCTCAAAAAATGATACAAAACAATAAAGAATCCAAAGTAGAGCTTTGGATGTCACTTTTAAAGCTAAGAAATACAGCAATAAGAGGTAGTATGAAAGCCTCAGCAGAAATATTAATGGGAAGAAAGCAGCGTAACACGCTTCCCACAAAAACGGTTGCATTAATAAAAAGCACGTTCAGACAAATATATAATCAAATCAGGGCAAATAAGGAAAATATATGGATGAAATGTGGAAAACATTGGCAAAAGGGTATAGTAACAGACAAGCATCCAACTTCAAGGTCGTATTGGGTGAGATTAGATGAGAGCACCACGCTTAGGAGATAGTCAAGTTTCTTACGTCAGGTAATTAAAATTAGTAAACATGAATTGTAAATGCTACTAAATTAAGATAATAACATAATTAAAATTAGTAAGCTTGAATTGTAAAAGGTAGTAAATCACAGCAGTTAGTGCTTATCACTTAATCAGCATAGACATTAGATTAAATATTATGAAGTAGACCCAAGTGCTTCATTAAAAATTACCACACGCATAAATAACTAATTCAGAGGAAATTCGTGGGCAGTCCAAAGAAGTAATTGAAGAAGAAAACAATATCAGAAGTCGATTCCAACAAGCAAGAAAGAAGTCACTCAAGAATTAGATCTTTTAGCTTATAGATGTAAGTTTTTTTTTCAGAACAGATTTATTTATATCACTTACCATAGTTTGTCTAAACGTTCAAGTCTCACAAAGTTTTGATTAACGTCTATTTTTCTTAACCTGTGTTCGGGATAGTAATCCATCGGAAAGTGCGGAAGTGTGAATGATTTGAAGAAAAGGTAAAAGGTGCCGGCGAGGATACAGACTACATTGTTTCTGTCTTCTTAACAAATACATCAGGTACCTCAGCAAAGCCACACTTAGCTTCGGGGATTCACCGGTAAGAACCTTTGAACATTTCTTTTCATTTTTCTACAGTTTAATTACAAAAATTTTAATTGAATCGTTCAGAATTCAAATGGCGTATGTCAAAAAAACCTAAATTTACAGTAAAGAAAGAAGCAGTTTGCTTTACTTCCTTTCCAAAAAAATTTTGCAATTTTGTTATTTTGGACATGTGTTATTTTAATTCCAAATGCCAATTTCACAGTAAATGACTCGTTATACACCATAATATGTTTTAAATATAATTAATCATTATCATTAATATCTTCTCTGTCAGTAGTGGTCCAACGGAGAATGGAAGAATAAATTTCTGCTTTGTTATTTGGAATATATTTTGAGACTTTAACAATATCGTCCAATGTGTTTTTACTGATAGGGTTCATAGAGCTATTTGGAAGTGTAATTTTCTTAAAATCTTCCGTAGGCGTAGATTTTAGAGTTAGGAAAGATGGCTCAATTTAAGCCGTCAATATATGTAGCATCTTAGCTGTACTCAAAAGAGCAAACTGTTGAAATCTGGAAACTGTTTTTCTTTTCTTTTGGAAACTTTTGGAAATTTTCCCATTGATTCAATGGACAGTACACTCTTTTTAAAATATTTTGGCCACCAGTTTTAAAGTCAAGCAAAGTCAAGTGTGGCCTATTCCTAAAGAATATAAATCCGATCTTGCTTTTTTATAAATCATCTTATTTCATCAAAATGATGATCACATTGTAAGCAACTATGTCCACGGATGGGTAGCAAATGGTAAACCTCCTATACAGCACAAAACTACCCAGAGACATTCCATTCTTGTCACATAGATCCCATAGCTTTCTCGGGATAAACAGGAAGTATTCAGTATGTATACCTATGACCTTAATTCTAGGAGTTATTTGAAATTTCCCGTAAGTTATTCCCTGGGATATGCCACAACTACTCTCTCTGGGAGCATTCTCAGTATTCTGCAGACGAATTCATACGTGATGTGCAGGACAATCTTGGGACAAACATATAGGAAAGTTGATTTTCCAAAATTTATTTCGGTACGTTCTCTGATTTTCGTGGTTCGCGTGGTTCTCTGGTGAAAGCACTAATTTGTTGCTTGGTGTGCTTCCGTTTATCGTTTTTGGAGAACAAAAGCAGAACAACGAAGTACGAGCTTCGGTTTGCTTCTGCAATTTCTTCTTGTTTTGGCAGAGTTTGTTAGTTGTACATTTCAAAACATGATTTTTTAGTAATTTTGTCATAGGAATTCAATTTGCCTGTGTTAAAAATATTGGATTTATGTTTTGTGCAAGTGCATACACCACTTTCCATTCCAGCCATTACTAATATTTTGTTTTAGTTGTAAAAAAGCCTACCCATAAAAAAAAATTCTACAGTCCCTGAAAATATCAAACAATATCCTCAGATAGTCCCCGTACCTCCTGCCAACAATCTGGGAGATCCGTAAGTCGTTCTAGGTACGCTTGCAGTGGGAATTTTACATTATTGAATGCGTTAACTGCGCCTAAGTACAACTACAGGAAATTCTGTAGAAAGGGCATGAGAGATATGGGAGAACCTGAGTACTTGCATGTGTACAAAATAGTTTCTTGATGGGCCCAATAGGAATATCTCTGATTCTCTCGTGGGGCTCGGAAGGAAATAATGTAGAACTAACAAGGATGGGAGCTGTTGACAGCCCTGAGTGTATGCCGTGCCTGAGATATCCGAACACTTTTAGTGTGCGTGTCCGGCCTTCGCCCTTACTATACTGGATACTCTAGGATCTGCCGTCCTATGTATAGAAGAATTGGAAAACCTTCCTTACCAAGACCTGATATACTTCATTAAGAGGACAGGAAGGTTTCGGTGATAGGGCTTCTAGCAGAACCGAACAATGGGCCGCTCTGGCCTCCGCACGTGGGATGTCTCCCCCCCCCCCCCCTGGATTAAAAAAAAACCATATGCTAAAATTCCTGTGATTATTATCTTGAAGTGACAAAGACCAAGGTTTATTTCATGCTCAAACCATACACATGAATATATAACACTGTTGTAGTCACGGATATTGTAATTGAGCCATATGACTTCCGGCATTGCCAGATTATTAGTCTTATAAGACTTTCCGTTTCACTTTAAATATTTTATTAATTGTCTTTTACTTCTCTGCATACACATATACATATACACATCCACACATGTAGGTTCGTATTGAGGATGATACAGTGGGGTTGATTTTTTATTGTGACCTAGTTCATGTAACGTAAAAAAATTGTCAACAGTTACGTTTCTACCTTTGAGCTCTATTGTACATAAGTGTACCTTGATATCTTTCAGGTGCCGCATTAGCTTCCTTCCTTGTGTAAAGCTGAATAACCCATACGAAACTATTTTTACTATCGCAAAACAGCCAAAATTTAATGCCATATTTGACGGGATTATTAGGCATGTACTGCCGAAAGGGACATCTTCCTCGAAAGGCAACTAGATGTTCGTCAATTGTTTCAATCTCATCTGGGTTGCACAAATTCGGTAGTATTTCCACTCATTTATCCTATAGCTCTTTGATTGCGGTATGTTTATCAGAGTTTTTATGCACAGTACGTGTGTTACGATTATCGAATCTTATGACTCCTGATATAGTTTTGAAGATTTTGAGAGACATAATAGCATGAAAAAGAGCTCTATGGCATCCATAGATTTCTCCTTATAAACTCGTTGTCCTTCCAAATTTGTGTTCTCTATTATAATGTTTTCAATATTGTTTGTTATTGTCAATTTGAAAGTAGAAATTTCCGTAGAAATACGAGCAATTGCATATCTAGTAATCCAGGGTGTTAAGTATAATTAGTTTGATGATGCAGCTCGACCATTTTGTGGGAAAGGGTCAGAAAACAATTCGATTTTGTTGCACTTCGAAAAATTTGATCGAACCGGCGTTTCTGAAGGTATAACATTATCATCATCACTGTCATAAGACTCTTCATTAATTTCCACAAAGTCTGAAGCTTCTGCGCAAATATCGTCATCGGATGGGAGCTCTAGTGCGACTTCATTTATTTCTTCTTCTCTAATTCAGACCAAATAGATGTAGTTTTAGCGATCTGATTTAGTTTGAAATCGCCCTTAACAGAACTTACCTCGAAAATATGATATAAGTATATTCCCGATGTAAACTTCTTCAAATAATATGCTAATTAAATTGTTTACACGTATAAAAGATAGACCTAACTTTTGATTGGACTTTCATTTTCTGAAAGAATTTGGACACTGAAATATAATTTCTAAAATGTAATTTAAAAGGCCTGCTACCACTGACATGTATATAAATGGACTGCTTGTTGAACTAAAAATGCATGAAAGCAAATGGCACCACTTTCATATTCCCGTATGTTTCCGTGAGAGCATACTATCCCACTGAACTGTAACGATTAGGAACGAGAAATCGCTTGTAAACATCCTTGTGAAAAACAATTTCTTCGACTCATAATTAAAATTTAACGATACAAATAGTCCCAAATATTTTTGTGGTAACTTCGATAAATCCCACGGACATGCATATAATTAAACTCGCAAATAATTTAAATATAACGCCAATTTACGACAGTTGGTAGCATTGACAGTGAGAGCATGCATACTTTCTGAAATCAAAATTGATGCCACATGAAACAGGAGAACAAGCAGTCCATTTATATATATGTCAGTGCCTGCTACTAAAAACCAAAATCTGGCCAACTACGTTTTCTTTTAAAATACCTGAAGTATAAGAAGTTTCAAAAACAAACAGAATTCCGTTGAATTTATAATTTATAATTAACATGCAATACATAAGGGTTTCTAAGGGTCACCTTAGAAATGAACTTAAGTGTGTGTAGCAGTATAACGGATATACTAAAACCTATAATTTTTGGCGCAAAGCTCATTTTTAGTAAACTAAACAACGTCATAAAAGTTTAAGTCCGTAATTCCTTTAATTTAAAAGTTCTTCAAAAATTAATATCGATTTGGGTCGAAAAAGATCCTTGGGCTCAATAAAGGTTAAAAAAAAAGACGTATGAATACTAGTTTTTTATATCGAATTTGGGGAGTTGAAGATCTTCAATTTAAAATGACATATTTCAATCTCATGTCAAAACTCTTTTTTTTATGCATATCCGTATGCATACCCGAACAAATATTTCCCAAGCCCCACTCATGCAGGGCTATGATGTATAAGGCTTTGTCATAACGTTCTGAAATATTTTCAGTGTGCCTATGTAAAACTTGCAATAGACCTTAAACTATTTTTCATACAGAAAAATAGTCTTCTAATAATCTTAAGCTTGCTTTCATATCTTCTCAACCGTAATAAGATTCTATATAGTAAGTGTAGCCTATGGGAAGATAAGAGTTTTACTGGAATACCATGTTCTTCTATGGTTGGTAGCTTAGGCTTTATAGTATTAATAAAATCAAGTATTAGACGGGACAGCAAGAACACATATGTATGTGTTTTTTTTCCTGGCTTGGGAAGTATTTCTCGAGAGTTTTGGGAGTGGAAATGTGTTCAAAAGTGTTAATTCACTGAAGATAATTGCAATTGTTGACGTTTTTCCTTGGATGAACATAAACAGAACGTGCAAAAAATGCAATAATGGTTCCTTTTTGGGTGCATAGGGCTTATCCCTTATCGGCCATACAATTCTTCTCTTGCTTTACTTAGGCTACATTCCGTGCAGTCCAAAATAAAGCTTTCAGGAAGTCATCAACGTATCACATATGGTAGAAATTCAAAGATGTACAATTATTTTATATAGACTGGTTCGGTTAAGGCAATTAGTTATTCATGGCGTTATAACTGGGATCGCGATAAGCTTGGAAGTGTAACGTTAAAGGAGAGGAGAGAGTAACGGGTAAAATATGTTGCCTTTTTGATGGTAGTGCATTTAAAGATTTTTCATCATATTACATATAAGATGTACCGTATAACTTCTGAACGACTCATCTTATGATAATGATGTATATACAGGCTGTTTCCTCCTAGAAGGTCAATAGAGCTGGAGATTATAGTACTCACCTAGCCAAACAAAATATTGTATGACAGTGGGGGGGGGGGGGGGGTAAGTTTACGAGATAAAGGGGATTAAGAAACCGCGATAGCTTTTTTACAAAATACCCTGAATTTATAAAAGGATATGGCGTACGGTAACATTTAAGAGCTCATTGTATGCGGAACCTCACAGCCTTTCGAACGACTGCTCTACCAGCCCCTTACCCCTCATCATTGGAATTACGGGGGTCTAAATACTTACTTTACTTGATTTTTTTTGCTTTGACCTCTATGTTTTTTGCAAAACGGTCGTTAACTTAATTTTTTTTTATAAAAATTATAAATTGGAGACTCTGCTCTTTAATTTGACCTATTACACTAAATGTGCTAACTGTAGTCGTTAAAGAGTTACTAGCTCACAACCGATTCTGAACGCTATTCTCAAACCTATTTTCAAAGACAATTTGTTCATTTAGTGACTGAAAACACGTAATTTAAAAAAAATATTGGCTAATTTCAGTATGGCCTGAACAGGTTTTGAGCTAGTACGACTTTAACGGCTACAGATAGCACATAGGGTGTAATAGGTCAAATTAAAAAGGAGAATCTACAGATTATAGTTTAAATAAAAAATAATAATGCTAATGACCTTTTTGCAAAAAAACAATAGAGGTCAAAAAGGTAAGAAAATTCGCAATTTTTAGTTCAGACTATAATACAATAATCTGTATACAGTGACCGTACGCTCTATACTTTTTAAGATACAGAGTGTTTTGTGAAAACCTAGACTTATTTCTTAATCAGCCTGTAAATCCGAAACTGTTGCTATGGCCCCTCCCCTGCCATACAATTTTTTTAAATCACCTTTCTTTCTATGGAATACGATGGAGGAAATACCCTGTATAAATAGTTTGCCTATAATAGAAAAGTGCAAATTTTTAGGCATATACTGAAATTTGTCACTGGAAATTAATTAAAAAGTGCAAAATAACGCACAAAGCGTTGCATTATGAGTACAGACACCAATAGATCATTTTATAGCTAGGATTTTGTTATTCTTGCATCCAATATGTATGATAAACTGATTCTCTTTCGAAAAAAATAATTACTTAAAATTCCGAATTGAAGGGACCATGGAAAGATAGGGCGATTATCTATCTTAAAATATTGTAATCGTTTAGAAATTATAGGGTGATTCATAAAATATGACGAAAATATCTTTAACATCTCCTATCCACAAAGAATGCATTTTGTTGTTTGCTCTCTATTCAAACTATCCCCTATGAAAGATTAACCGACATAACTCAAATACCATCCATATGAAACTGTCATGCTAAATACACATACTAATACTTTGGAGTTTGGAATTTTAAGGACTCAAATAAAGTTCTAAGTTTCTGTCTGATTACCGTTACATTACGATAACGACTCCATTAGTTTATTCAAAGTTTTTTATAACTTATTTAGGGTAATTACTTTAAATTACTAGCACTATTACGAAGCTACTTTGCGAATTACTTTCAAAGCTCTGTCAAATAATTACTAATGCTAGCGATTAGATTCAATAACTTCATCAGATCCAATACTAGAATGCTAAGAAAATAACACTTATTTCTGGATACATTCGAAAAATTAAAGTTTCATGTGTTTACTTCAAATATTTTCTATTTGTCATGCATTAATAAATAAATCCGTTAATATAGGAAGGTGGTCAGATGAAAATGCAATGATAGTAGGTGTAATACACAAATTAAGAAAATAGATCCAGTCTGATTGTTAGGAGACATACCCGAAACTGATGGATTTGTAGTCATATTGCTAAGAATGTATGTAGGATCTAGGAGGATATCAGTATTGTGCGAAATAGTCTACGTGATGTAGACTACGTTATTGTCTACCAATCGGCAATTATTAACATTGGTAGAATATTCAAACTATAGTTTGTTCGTTAGGAAATAGATTATAAATACCTGTTTTCACTAAAAGTAATAATTCGGATAATAACCGACACAATTTATTGAAGCTAAGAATAATGGCTGAAGAGAAATGTATGTAGAAGTATATAGCGAAACTTAGTTATAATTACACTAGCAATTTAAAATGCGAAAAGTTATTCAGATTAATATAAATTAATTAGAATTATCATCATCTTCGTTGTATGTATATATCATCCTTAATTTTAAGATAATAATAAATATGCAGCAATCGTTTAGATTTAATGGTCTGATTGGAGAATGAAAGTGTGATCAGCTTGAAAAATATCTTTCCATTTGGGCAGCTGACGCTGGATTTCGCAATAGTTTTATGGCCAACTGGAACAGAGTTGGTTGAGGCATTGCTGCCATATACCAAAAAGGTAATGATTTTTTTTTATACCTTTGTCATATAGGTAGATCTTTTAAGAATAAAGTTTTCCTTTGAAAACTATTCTAATCTTTTATTCCCGTACAATTCAGTTCCTTAAATAAAAAATTGTTGATTTTTCGAGATCAAATCCGAATTCACCGAAAGCTTTATTTTTCGGTTTGTTTGGCATATTTTATAATTATAGCTTGTCTTAAATTAATTCTATTGATTGTAATAAGAATAAGATACAACTGACGGTAATGTACTAATTAACAGTTTTATTTTTAACAGTGTACAAAGTCTACATTGTCGACACAATAGTCGACATTTTTGACATCGTCTATACTAAATTTGTTTGTCTACGCTAATGTCTACACTAAAGGGTAGACAATAAAAGTCTATGCGTAGAGGAGCAGCACTGGAAAACCATAGC
>OZ005742.1:81455281-81568295 GCA_963930735.1 Dioctria linearis
TAGACTAGAGCTTTAACACTCGATAAATTTAAAATACTAATAACTCAATTTATCAACATTCAATAAATGGAAAATATAAGGTATATAATAAATATAATAATTCTGTTGCAATAAACTTTGTACTCACCTGATCTATGTTTGGCAGCTGATTGACTTGATTTCAATCATTTTAACTGAGGTTGGGATTGGGATAATCTTTATTCTGGTCGATACCCAGAATAAAGTGAGGTGAGTAGTTCTTACTGCAGTCGAAACCCACAGAATCTTTATTGCAGTCGTTACCCACAACAAAGTGTTTTGTTAGTAATTTTCTTATTACAGTCGTTAACCGTAATAAGAATCTTTATTGCAGTCGTTACCCACAACAAAGTGTTTTGTTAGTAATTTTCGTATTACAGTCGTTACCCGTAATAAGAATCTTTATTGTAGTCGTTACCCACAATAAAGTGTTTAGTTAGTAGTTTTCTTATTACAGTCGTTACCCGTAATAAGAATCTTTATTTTAGTCGCTATCCAGATAAATCTCCTAGTCTAGTCGCAACCCAGAACAAGAAAAATTTATTTCAATTGTCAACCAAACAAAGTGTTAGACTGTTAATAAAAATTCACAACACTAGGAAAAACCACTAAGAAAAAAGATTATCAAGTCACTCACTACACTGCCAAACTGAAAAAGTGATCCAGTCAATTTAAATTGCTGTTTATATAGCCCTTGCATGCACACGACACCAATGATGGAGTAGCAGAGCCGCATGATCACAAGAATTGGCCGTGCATCTGTAATTTTACAGTACCAGAGATAAAATATGCATAGCAACGAACAAAAATGCATAGTAACAAGAAATTTAAAGCAACCCATGCTGCTGTGTTAAATTGAATTCTGTATATTTGCAAAAAATGTTATCTCTATCACGTAGAGAAGAAATTCCCGTTCGATAGTACTTATAATGATGATAGAGTTGCAAATTGATCTGCTTGATCTGATTGTATTTGTGCCATGCATTATATACTACATGACAACACATGCTTTGGTTAGATGTTGAACCTATTTTTGGGAAAATTTGTAATTAGATTGAATTTGTTTTGCTTTTAGAACTCAATTTTAGCATGGTATTTTTGTATATGTTCTTTTTTCAGCAATTGTTTTTAGTCCGAATCTAATTGCTTCATTCATATGATAAGAATTCTAATTTCATCTCCTCAATGTTGTATTCTATTTGTGCAATGTGTTATGCAGATGACAAATACATGCCTTTGTTAGGTTGTGTACCTGTTTTTTTTATTAAGAGTAATCAAATTAGATTTAATTTTCCTAAAAATGTGATGCCTTGTTTTCAGCTTGTTTTCCCTTTAAAAGTAATCGGTAAAAACAAAAATATATTCGAACCGATTTGGTTCGAACAAATACAAAAATAATTTTCAATTAAAACATCTAGAAGTAAAAAATGCTATGCCGGATCACAATTCGATAAGCCATGTCACGTTTTCATTGATAGTTTTGCATCAGTCGACGAGCTGTTAACGTCTAATAATTTCTATAAAGAACATATAGAAGTAACATACAACGCACCTGTTTATGGAAAAAATTACCGAATTCCAGAATCCCATAAAGCTGAAATAGACCAGCAGGTAGACAAAATGTTAACTGGCATAATTATAGTAATTTTAGTGTCACAATACAATTCACCAATATTACTAGATACCAAAAAATCAAGCATTCAAAACAAAAAATGGCGTTTAGTAGTAGACTTTAGGACGCTGAACAAAATATTCCTGGCCGAGAAATTCCCATTACCCAGAACAGAAGAAATACTTGACCAAATGGGTCGAGCAAAATATTTCTCTACCCTAGATTTAATAAAGATAGAGATTACTCTATAGGATTTTTTACCGGATTAAACTTATATTTGCTGAAGAAGGAACTTTTTTTGGATTCTCCGGTATATAGCAAATGCTAAAAAAATGTTTTTAATTTGTTATTTCATTACACAACTCGTTATACTTTGGGTGACAAGTTTCAAGTCTTGGTTTGACTCATCAACAGGTCCCAAATAGCGAAATTGAGTGGCTTGAAAAACAAAGCAAAACGCTTCTTCTTCCTTATTATATTTCTTCTTTTTCAGCCCACTGCGGGCGAATACAGGTTCGATTCGTTTCGAATGAATCTGCTTTTTTTTTTAATTTTTTAAAAAAAATTTTAATAAAAAAATTGTTTTCTTCTATTGTTCTCAATTTTTTCACTTTTTCATTTCTTCTCTTTGTTCTACTTTTTCATTTGTTTTCCAAATCACTCAATTTGGCTATTTGGGACCTGTTGATGAGTCAAACCAAGACTTGAAACCTGTCACCCAAAGTATAACGAGTTGTGTAATGAAATAACAAATTAAAAACATTTTTTTAGCTTTTGCTATATACCGGAGAATCCAAAAAAAGTTCCTTCTTCAGCAAACCTAGATTTAATGTGAAGATTTCACTAAATTACTCTGGACAAACAATCCAGAAAGTTGATAGCATTCCAAACAAATCGAGGCCACTTCCACTACACTAAACTACCTTTCGGACTTAACATCAGTCCAAATAGTTATCAAAGATTGATGGCAATAGCCATGGCAGTGCTACCGAAACAGCATTTCTATATATCGACGATGTTCTCCCCCAAGTAACAATTTTTAGTGACTGAAGGTGATGGGTAGTTTTATAAGGGGTATATAATGGTTACTCGGTTATATAAGAATTTGAGTCGTTATATAATATTACCAATTGGTGACGTTGTTATATTGGAGTTTTTTAAGGTTACTAATGGTTATCGTTATTAAAGGTTTTATAAGTTGGTGATGAACATGTTTCAATCGCCAGTCTATATAACTTAGAGTAACCATTACTAGAAGGTATATAAGAAAGTTTTATAATTATTTTCATCACAACGGTATATAACTTATTGGTAATAAGTGTTTATTGCAGTATCCGTGTTTATCCTTATATAAATCGACAACATTCAGTAATTTAGGTGACTTTGATAAAAATTGGGAACTTTCGGTAATGCATATACTAACTATAAAATATCGTAAAATATTTGGCGGCCCTTTGGTAACTACGGTGATCGTTATAAAAACAACTTTTAGTGTCGAATGGAGTCATTATAAAACTGTTTTTTATTTATTTAAGGTAACCAGAATATTTTTGTTAATCATTTTATAAAACTTTGAGTTATATAACCTTACCTAAATCAAGTCACGGTAACACTTATAGAATCCTCCAATTAAGCTCTATAAGGGGTTTATAGTGGTTACATAGAGGTTTCGAGCACTATTCTATATAACTCAAGTTATATAATTTGGTAATGGAAACCTCACGGTTACTACTATATAAAAAAAATTGTTTCTTGGGCCGCAACATCATTTGAAAAATCTCTTAACAATCTTAAAAAGATTACGAGAAAGAAACTTTAAGTTGAATGCAGAAAAGTGTAAATCCTTTCAGACAGGCGTTACTTATCTAGGCCACAAAATATCAGCAGGAACCCAAACACCTTGAAATACGTGGCCATAAAAAATTATTCCATACCTAAAAATGCCGACGGTATTAGACGATTCGTAGCCTTTTACAATTACTATCGCCGATTTGTACCTAATTTCGCAGAAAACGCGCTACTTCTAAATAAACTACGAAAGAAAAACGTACAATTTGAGTGGAATGAAAATGAACAAAAAGCATTCGAAACACTAAAATCGATTTTAATGTCAGCAATAATATTTCAGTACCCAGGTTTATAATTTCGACTAATTCGGCATGTGGAAAAATGACGGAGAAGAGCTCCCCATTGCATATGGCAGGAAAGCTTTTACACAAGGAGAAAGTAATAACTCAATTATCTTAAAAATCAATCAATAGATCACCTATTGAAAAGGAGCTAACAGCCATACCTTGCGCTATAACGAATTTTAACCATACGTATATGGACGGAGATTTACAGTAAAATCGAATAACAGACCTTTAGAATACTTATTCGGTATGAAAAACCCAACTGCTTAATTAAAAAGAATAAGACTAGATCTCGATAAACAAAATAACCAATCAAACGAGAAAATAGCATCCCATGATCGCAGCATGATCAACTGCATGTCGTAGAAGAGATATCTCCAGATGAGGTTACAAAACTACCAGAGCTAAAATTAGAAATCAACAGTTGCAGCAAAAAACGAATTAAGTTAGATATAAATATTGTGCATAAATTATGAAATATTTATGAGGGGTATATGAATACAAAGATAAACCAATCTGTAGAACCTGCACTAGAAATTTATAAATTAATTACAGTAAGCTTATTTAAAAAAAGTGCTGGCTCCGTTGGGGCATTCGTCAGGTTTCTAACTCTGGCTCACATTCCTTAAGATGCAGTAGATACCATTGTTTTATTGTGTATTGCGAGTGTGAAGACGCATCACTTTTCTCGATTCCTCAATTTCTTGCTTTATCTTTTTACTTTAATTTTCATGTTACCTTTTTATACTGTTTTTCATTTATTTTTATATCTTACTGAATTTTGTTTTTAACTTTATTTCTTTTTTTTTCTTATCAAGTTTCCTTTTATATTTTGTTCTTTTTCTTTTTATTATTATTTTTAGCTTTAAATCATACTTAACTTTGTACATGTTTAGTTGATTATACTTATTTCCGTTCATTTTTGCACTTTTATAAGATTTTGAATCTTGTGTACCTTACCAGCAAATAAACATATGATTATTATTATTATGGACGAATGAGTAAAATAAAATCAGATTTTGGAACTGAGTATAAAAACCAAATCCTCTAGGAAGTATGCAATACACTGAAGAAAAAAGTAACTTTTCGCAACCGCTGCACATCCCGAAACTATAGGATCTCTGGCAAGAAACTACATAAGTCTTAACGAATGCTTAAGATGTTTCGTAAGTGATAGCAGAGATGACTGGTATCAGCGCCATCTCTCTATCATATGAGCAGAATGTGCTCTTAAACAGGGCATAAAAATCAGTGGGCGCCAAAAATACCGCATTGTAAAAAGAATTAACACCTGAAATTATAAATTCACACAACGGTTACAAACTTTACAAAAAAAAAAAAAAACTCATGGAAAAGTTTTTAAAATGTGCTTTTACCGCATTCCTACACAAATTAAACACACAAAAAATGTCATCCACAAAGGAAGTACATACACAAATCAATTCAAAACTTCATGCGAAAAATCTTAATTCAGTCACTACAACTTTCTTCGCATTTCAAAAAGCATTCCGTTCAAAATCCGAGTTTGCTCCTTCTCATGAACGAATTATTAGAACCAACAGGGGCGACAGAGCTTTTTATAGGAAGAAAATTATTTCGAATTCTGTTCAAAATACAAACATTGCTTATATGGCATTGCATGTAGCTTTCTTCCACTTCTCGTTCTCAGTTACTTGAACCATTGAAGTATAATGAAAGCACAGGTGAAATTGTAATTTTTAATACTTTTTAAATATATTTAATCTGGAAGTTTCCACAATTAGTTATAAAATTCAATAAAATGGACGCTACTATGAAAATTATCACTAAAAAATTGCATTTTAAAAGATAATATTAGACAAATTATTCAATTTTAAATGTGTGCCATCAACATAAGGTATAGTGAACATCCTTCTGTTTTCACCATACCATGGACAAATATTTTGTCTGTGTCTATAGTTCTACCCTCCCCTTAGGAGGTCCATAGAGCGGGAGGTGATAGTACTCACCTAGACGAACCAAAAATTATTAAATTTTGCAAAAAAAAAAAAAAAATTATTAAATTTTGCAAAATTTAATAGTCATTTCTACACACTGTTCAAATTAAAATCAAGCTCATATCAGAGTGCTTCCATGTACTATGTACTTTAGGGTGGCACAAAAAACAAAAGTGTTAAACTTCTGTCCAAAATTTTAGTGAAATTCATTAATATTTAGAGGTCGCTCAAATCGAAAATGGTGGCTGTTATTTACTTTCAGGAAAACTGTTTCAACATTTTCTGTAACTACTTTTTAATTTAATAATAATTTTTCTTGTTTCTTTTTTTTAATTTAAGGGAATTTAGTTATAAGCTCATTGCAGTAAAAGTCGTTTTAAAAAATTGAAAACTCCGACCCGGAACTCCAATTTTTGACTTCGCGTCAATTTTTTTTCCACGCGGGTATACTTTTTCTACTATAATCTATGTAATCTGCAATCGATTATCTTTCAATCAACTAAAACTTAAGGAGGTCATGTAGTGTATGAACTGTTCTCAAAATGCGATTGTCGAAGGTAAAGCATTTTTACAAATTACAAAGAATATGTACCGGTCCATAAAAGGATAGATCTTTTACTGTAACAAAATGATTTATACAAAAAAAAAGAGAACAAGTTATAATTGACCTAAAGACCAATAATATTATTGTTGTGTCCCAATAGAAAAAAACAACACCGACTTTACTTTTATTACACCGTTTTTATTTCAAATCACTTTTACTACTATTGCTCCGACCGCTTTCTAATTAAAACCCGATCTGATCACACCAATTTAGTTGTGCACCAGTTGTGCAAGTTTTCGGCACGCGGAACTAGAATCTAGGTAGTAGAATCTGACCCTCAACATATATGTAATTATTATGATGCGGTAATATTCTACAACCGATGATGAGACTGCTGGCCAATGTCACCGATAGTAAGCAGCTGTGCTGTTGTAAACAAAACGGGCAATGACCGAGCTCTATGCGAAGTAGCATGTTTAGTCACTGCTGCCGTAATATAAACAATCATCACATTATTTAGCAATAAGTGGGCACATTACTGTGCGAAGTAAAGTGTTCCGCTATTGCTAGCTACTTTACTACCGGTACACCTGCCAGCCTGTTGCTTCCGTGTACCAGCAGACTGGGCCACAACATTATATTCTAGATGAACATAAAAGTAAAAAAAATTGAAAACCAAAAGTTCTGTATGGCAACACCAAGAGGGGGTTTCCCGACTTAGTTCATTTTTCAAATTTTATTTGCTATTTTTATGAAAATGCTGTCTACAAAATTTCAGCCCTCCACGTCGTCGCGTACTTAAAACTGGAAAACCAAAGTTTTGTATGGCAACACCAAGAAGACGTTGCCCGATTTTTGAAATTTTATTTATAACCATTACATGTACCAAATTTCACTTCTCTACGTTAATGCGTTCTCTGACACTGCCCAAATATACCGCTAAAAGCGAAATTCTTATATTGCAACCCTGCGAAGGAGTTGCTTGATTTGTCTCATTTTCGAAATTAAATTCGTATTATTTTTAAAAAGCCCGTGTGCAAAATTTCAGGGCTGTAAGTGAACGCGCTCTCGAGTTAACGTGCATACGGACGGGCGGACAGTCAGACGGAGAGACAGGCAGGCCGACAGACACACAAACGCTCAGGCGGACATGCAAAAATCAAAATAAATGTAATATTATGTGTGGGTGTTCAATCCAATAATTTGAAAAGAAGATGTCAATTGTACAAAGTCGTTACATTTATGGATCGTCTATTCATTGTAATTTCCAAAAATGCTTCACCTTCGAAAATATCATTTTGAGAACAGTTAATACACTACATGACACCCTGAAGTTGTAGTTGTTTGGAAGATAACCGATTGTATATTACATTATAGTAGAAAAGTACACCCGCATGCCACTTTTCCTAACAAAAAACTGATGCGAAGTAAAAAAATTGGAGTTCCGGGTCCGAATTTTCGTTTTTGAAAAATTTATAAAAAATAAAAGAAGAATTAAATTTTTTAAAACGACTTTCACCGCAGTAAGTTCAAAACTAAGTTCCCTTTAATTAAAAAAAGAATCAAGAAAAAATATTATCAAATTAAAAAGTTATAACCGAAAATGTTTTTCTGAAAGTCCAAAAAAGCCAAAAAAAACACTATTTTCGATTTGAGCGACCCCTAAACATTAATAAATTTCATTGAAATTTTGAATAGAAGTTTAAAATTACATAACCTAACAAATTCTGAATGAGCATTTACACATGTTGGCACTTTCGCAAATTCATACATATTTGGGCCACCCTAACTTATTAAGAAATTTAAGGCGCGTTTACAAGTTGGCTGTCATTGTAATTGCGTCTTCGTGGGTTGTGGGATTAGGATTTTTTGAAGCGAATATTTAGCTTTTTTTTTGTAGAATAAATTCAGTTGAGCTTATTAATACTGTTTTACTTAAAACAACATTACATATAAATATTTTTGGACAATTTTGCGGTTTTGTTTTTGTTTTAAATGTTAGGCGCGGGTGTAAAAAGAAAACCTTTTGACGCAGAAAATAGAATGCGTCGTAAGCTTCAAAAGCTTGCGGATGAACTGCAGGCAGGTAGACTATCTAATGCTTAGATTCTAAGCCAAGGAGTACACGGATTGATATTTTAACTGTAGCTCCCAAAACTTACCTGCTGCCTAGCCCTTGTACATACATCGCTTAATATAAATAGCACATCTGGATGTCAGTTTAGTGATCCAGGTAACTGGTCCGGTTTAGCAGTAATTATAGTTCAGTAGAAAACGGACCTATACAAATACCGAATTTTGATTTTCCTAAAAAAGGTGGTAGAAAATTTAGTATTTCATCTTATACTAGAGTTATTGCGAATTGAGATAGGATTCCTCGTTCCTGGTTGTTGTACTCTGTGTCAAAAGATGTAATATTCTGGTTTTGTTGTAAATTGTTTTCTAAAACTAGAATAGTGCGATTGGAAAACTTTAGAAACTGGTTTGAGCTTACAAAGTGATATGAAGAGTGAAGTTAACCATTGGAATCAGGTCCTTCGTAGACTGGTAGCATTTGTACAGTTTTCACGAACTCAATCTTTGGCATTTAGGGGAGCATCTTATAGTGTAAATGAGTGGACGGAATGAGTGACGGTGGAACCTTTTTGAATTTAGTTAAAACGGTAGCAAAGATTGGCCTTATCCTAGTGGAGCATCTTAGAAGAAATAGCAGTCAGGAGACTTAATACAGTTAGTTATATGAGCAAGAATATTCAAAATGAAATAATCAAACTGATATCTAATGCAGCTCAAAACAAAATATTGCAGATGACTAAAGAAGCGAAGTGCTTTTCGATAATAGGTGATTCCACTCCAGATTTAAGTCAGGAGGAGCAAGTTGCATTAATAATTAGGTTTTTGCATAAAGTGAACAATACATTTATAATAACAGCACGCTTCTTAGGTTTTT
This sequence comes from Dioctria linearis, assembly GCA_963930735.1. Lineage (NCBI taxonomy): Eukaryota > Metazoa > Arthropoda > Insecta > Diptera > Asilidae > Dioctria > Dioctria linearis. Next base: position 81,464,514 of record OZ005742.1, read on the forward strand.
AAAATGTACGGACAAAAGTTGCTTAGGGCTAACAGAAATAGTACTAAAAGAGATAAATAGTTTATTATCAATTTCGAATTGCAGTGGTCAAGGTTATGATAACGGTTCAAATATGAAAGGAAAAAATTCATGAATGCAAGCAAGAATTAGGGAAATAGAACCTAGAGCATTTTATGTTCCATGCTCCTCTCATTCATTAAATATAGTTATTAATGATGCGGCCCATTGGAGTTTAGATGAAGTTAGTTTTTTCGATATTGTCCAAAGTTTCTAAGTTTTTATCTTCGGCTCTACAAATAGGTGGGATATTTATAAAAACAATATTCCTAGTTTAACTTTGTAAACCTCTTTGTGAAACTTGTGGGAAAGTAGAAAGCATGAAGACCGTTAAAGAATAATTTAGCTGGTACACATACATATATACAATTTCTACCGAGTCATTAGGAGGCAAGATCTTAGGATTTAAATTTATATGTATACTATTAGTTTGTATTATATTTTAGAAAATGTTAATGTGGCCAGTAAATATTTACAAAATAAGCAAATTAATATAATTATAAATTCTTAAAAACTCTAGAGAAACTTTAATAGAAATAAGGTTTGATGAGAAATTTAATGAGTTTGTTAGAAAGGCAGAGCTCATTGCTATAAATTTAGAAATCCCTTGTCAATTTCGAGATAAATCTACATTCCAGTCTAGAAAAAGAAAACTATGTCCTTAGAGAAAGCACAAGGTGAACCCATATTAGATCCAAAACTAGCTTCTAAAGTTAATTTCTACTTTAAAATATTAGATCAAGCAATAACTTAAATCAATGAACGATTTGAACAGTTGCGTGATCACAATAACTTGTTTTCCTTTTTATATAACATACATAAAGCTCCTGTGAATTGTTAAGCCTGAAAAAATTATGTTTAAATGCATTAAGCAACAATAACAGTAAAGATGTAAATGCAGAGAAACGTTATCAGGAGTTATTAACGCTTTCTCCTCTCATAAACCAGCAGATGTCTTGCTTAGATACACTTAATTTTATTTTTCAGTATTATTTAGATACAATTTATCCAAATGTTCTAATATGCCTTAACATTTTAAATACTTTACCAGTAACTGTGGCATCGGCCGAGCGTAGTTTTCCTAAACTTAAATTAATTAAAAATTACTTTATATCAACAATAGATAGACTTGTTAGATTAGCTACTTTATCCATAGAAAAAGACTTGACATCTTTACATTACGACAATCTGATAGGAGAATTCGCGAAGATGAAAGTAAGTCGTGTTCAGTTTCAATGATTTGAAATCAACAGTGAATAGAAAAAATTCGTTCTGAATTTAATTTTAAGAACAAATTATTTATTCATTTTCGTTATGTTGGATTTATTTATAAATTTATTTTTTTGAATTGCTATTTATTTTGTTGGTTATGTTAAGAATTTTGGTTAGTTCTCATTTTTCGAGGAATAGACCGATTGGGAAAACCTCTCTAAAAAAACGCATCGGGGGGTGTACATACCTCTCACCTTCTTGTTTATTCAACCAACGTTTCCAATTATTAAATTTTAAAAATCCTATTATCCTATTTGTTAATTGTAAAATCAGATAAATAGTTGACAGGAGGCATGAAATATTAATTAATTTAAAAAACAATGGAAGCTTAAAGCCGTTTTTACGGAAAATAACAAAGGTAAATATTTTATGCCTCTAAAGATTATTTTTATGGAATACCAAATTTAGGTATCGATATATGATGAATTTTACTGATGAAAGTTTGTGATGTGCATCATCATAAGTCTATCGCAAAGATGATGTGGAAATGTACATGGAAATATAAGAACAATAACACAATTTTAATACATTTAGAAACAAAAATTCTATGAAACAAACGGTAGACTTCACATGTATGAGTTATACGTGTATAATATGACGTCTACATAATGTTATAACTACGTGTTTAAATAATAGCCATATAAGTTTTGAAAAAAAAAGACCACCACCACTCTCTGTATTGACCCAAGCGATCTAGAGGAACGATTTTTCTTTTGCATCTTGTACCGCGCTGATTCTTGTATGGCATGTTATTAATTTTAGTTTTAACTGCATACGGTCCCTCCCAGTGTTGTGATAACTTTGGAGAACGTCTCGTGGACTCGTGCACATCAGCTAATCGTTGTCTGAGCTTTGTTACGTAGTCTTCTGGTAACTTTTGTTCGCCTTTGGGTATACCAAACTTGAGGTCGCTAGGTAAGCGCATTTCCTTTCCGAAAATGACCTTAGATGGGCTTTGTCTGGTCATATTGTAAACAGCTGATATATAAGCCATTAGAAATATAGGAATATGCCGAAACCAATCGCGCTGATTATAGTTGAAGACCTTCCTGCGATGTTTGATTGATGTTCTGTTGAAACACTCTTCCATGCTTTGAATTTTCTTTCGTCTTTTATCTTTGATTCCTTTGTCCTCAAATTTCTTGCCCTTTTGATTGCCGTTGTCATCCTTTTCATTACCGCCTTTGCACTTCTTATTATCATCATCGTCAGAACCTTTGTCTTTACCTTTTCCGACCTTCATTATACCCTTATCATCGTCATTATCAGCATCTTTAGACACTTTACTTTTCGTCTTTTTCTTTCTTTCATTGTCCTCGCTCTTGGATTTCTTTCCTTTGTTCTTTTTACTTTTATCACCGTAATCATCATCATCTTTGGATTTCTTTCCTTTCTTCTTTCGACTTTCGTTATCATCATTGCAGTCATCGTCATCTTTTTCTTTCATCCGTCCGCAATGTTTCCATTCAGGATTGCATGGACGTTGTGGAAAAGCTTCTGCATTTCCGTGGATACGTCCTTTGCGGTATGGGATTTCAAAGTCATGAGGTTGCAGTCTAGTTTCTCCACGGAAAGCTTGCTCTCTAGCTCGCCATCTTCTCCCTTCTTCTTCTGTTGTTTGCATTCGTCCTCGTTTCCTACAGTCGTTTTGCAGGTGTTTTAGTCTACTACATTTCCAGCATTGAATGACATCACGCGAAGGAGTGGTCTCTGATGCTGGTAGTCTGCTGTGAGTCTGCTGCCCAGCTCGATATCTTTGCCCAGCTCGATATCTCTACCGTTCTTCTAGCGCTTCCATTCGTCGGCGTTTTCTGCAATCCTTTTGGAGGTGTCCCAGTCTATTACAATTCCAGCAACGAAAAATACCGCTTGAAGGATTGCTCTGTGATGACTGTATTCTATTACAAGTACATTCCTCCACCGAAATTTCTCTCACTCGTACTGCACTTTGAGAAGCTTGCCTGGCAGATTCATATGCTAGTGCATAGGGTACTGCTTCTGCTGTTGATTTCTTTCCTGCTAGCCTAAACGCTTGTTGTAAATTTTGATCTGCAATAGCGTTCACAAATGCTTCTGTTGCCACTTCAATAAGTAAATCTGCATTTACGCTAGAGTACGAAAGATAAGCTAATCTTTCCACATCAGCCTGCAGTTGTTGTAGTGACTCGCCATTCTTTTGAGTCCTGTTGCGTAACTGCAGGCGATATACTTGCTGCATGTGTTCATCTCCATAACGTAATTCTATCGCCTGTACTAGTGAAGTATAATCATGTTGCCTTTCTATCGGTATAGTTTGTAATAGCTCTGATGCAGAACCTCAAAGTGCTAATACCAGAGCTGTAGCTTTGTCTGCATCATTCCATCCGTTTACTTCGGAAGCAGCCTCGAATTGTCTCTTGAAAATATGCCACGAATTTTGTCCATCAAATATTGGACGTTTTATTCTGCCTGCATTGGCTATTTCAATTCCTTCTTGCCGTGGTTGGCGATGCTTCATCTTCTCCAAATCTGATTTAAAGTTGTCAAGCTGTTCGGTGACTTTTTGTTGAACTTCCGCCACTTCTTGCTCGATTCCTTCAATTTTTAAATTTTGTTCGTCTAACGAGTTTTTCAGGAAATTCTTTTGTTCATCTAACAGATTTTCTAGACAATTCTCCAGAGAACTCTTTTGTTCATCCAAAGCATTCTTTTGCTCATCTAAACGGGATTCCATAGAATTCTTTTGTTCCTGGAGAGAATTCTTTTGTTCGTCCAAACGGGTTTCTATAGATTTCTTGTGTTCCTGGAGAGAATTCTTTTGTTCATCAAAACGGGCTTCCATTTTGCTCATTAAAGTACTTAAAATCTGTTCTATGTTCACTGCAGGCTCTTCCTCAATTTCTGGTTCTTCTTCGAAAACGAATGTCTCAGGATTCTTTTCTTCCTCTATCAAAGCTTGTCTAAGTCGCTCGACTAGAACATTCTTTAGGCCAGTCGTTTGTAATGACCGCTTCCCCAATTCAACTTTCAATTCCTGTATGCGAAGCTCCTCTAGCTTGCGTCCCATTCTTCCGTCTTTTGTAATTCACTCACAGTTTAATATAAAATTATCTTTCGGAATTTTTACTTACGATTTCACAAAATTAATCACTCTTTGAATTTCAAAGTCAAATGCCACCACTTTATTTCACGATCTTATTTTACTTCTGACACCAGTTGTTACGAGCGTGGCCTTAGTTCGTTATTTAAAACACAATATTTCAGATATAATTCAAAAGTTCTTTCTTTATTTAACTTAACTGTTTACTCTCACAAATTCACAAATAATTATCAAATCAACTCTTTATTTATCGCTAGTACTGTACTTCTAATTATCGCAATCCAAATAGTTTACTTCGTTCACTTCGCTGTCTGAAATAATACTCCGCCTCCTAGCTGTCAGAGCGCCGTATTTATACTCTACGAATTATCCTAGAACCTTCCTGAATATTCCGTTATCCGAACCCAAAGTTTACTAAGATGACACTAACCTAAAGTTGCTTCCATTCCTAACAGATGTCGCTTGATTCACTTTGTGGCACGTAACAATATTATTCATTTTGCTACAGATCTACTCCAAACAGCTACACAACTACACACCATACGAACTAGTTTTCGCAAAACGAGTGAATCTCTCTTGTGAACTCATAATTGCTAATCCATCTATAACTACGGAGCATGGGCACCTGAGTCACAACATCATCGAATTATAAATTGTACCAGTTCCAAGTTGTACATTAACGCGGTCGGACGTGTCTCCAAGTTCGCTCGCTTCAACGCTTGGACCAGAGTAGGGGTTTTTCCGAAAGATTCTTTCTCCCTGGTAATGCCTTTAATACATAATCAGACATGCAATCTCTCGGATATATTTTTGGGTGTTTAGTGTGCAGTGTTCGTCATTAAGAGTTCTAAGTTTTACTCATCAGTTGATCTGATCAACTGTAACAGTGAATTAAGCGTGGCGTCAGTAACGGTAGTTTCATTTTCATGAAACTATTTGTGTGCCGTCGACGTATACAAAACAACAAAATTTTACAAATACAATTACAAATGTAACCATACAAATATATAACAAATTACACTAAAAAGTATATAACCATAAATACAACACATTCAACATTTAGCCGCACATGGCAATCAAATCAACACTTGGCCAGACATGGCAATCAACATTTAGCCAGGACACTTTTTGGCTATATACCCCATAGGGTCTGGCCATGTGAAGGAACTCCAGCTCGCTAGTCGTGCCCATAGTTCTGGAACAAACCAATAGTAGAAGAAGAAGAAGATAAATTGTACATTGGTTTCAGTAAAAGTAAGATTTGTCTGCATTGACTTTGTTAGAAATAAATTTTAATATGGATTTCAATATGCAAATTCTAAATAAAATATCATAGTTAAATGTTATGATCATTAAGATTAGCGAGTTTGAATTGTTGAAGCACTTTCTTATTTATCGGGTTGTATATCAATAAAGTAGCTAAGAGAATTGGCATAATATGGTAGCCTGGAGCCTCAAAGTGCAAGGCACTGATATAGTTTTCTTAAGATCTATTTATTGCTTCACATAAGTGTACTAATTGTTTGTTATCTTTCATCTGTTACAGTTTCTCAACGAAATGTGGTAAGGAAGTCATACAATGTTAACTATTCTCAAAAAAAGAAAAAAAGTTTCTTGATACTGATTGATAGTTTTAAAATTGGAGAGGAGAATAGCAAATATACTAAAGAACAAGATTAGTACATACTTACCAACTATAAGATTAAAGTTTGAATAAACTACTTCACTTACCTGAAAATAAAGAAAATAAAGATTATTACAATATTCTAAAATATGTTAAAATATAAATTACCGACAAAAGTTATTTTCAAATTCGGGAAAAAATTAGAACTTATGTTTATGATGATTGAAGTTGTTCTTATTCGAATACGAATAACTGGATTTTGAATTGGGTGATTTTTAAATTATAGCACATTTTGAAAGCTCTTCTGATTTTTTTATCTGCATTTGTAGTCTCAGTTCATTGGAGATATTGGATGCGAAGGAAACGATGGACAAAGAGACGTCTATTTATATTCACTATTTACCATAATTCGAGTATTTCGAATGGTAGGTGGATGATATTGACAGTTTATAGTTCTTTGGATCATCTATCTTTTGGTTTTGGAAAATATGCAAATTTTGAAACATAATTCGAAATAGATGGAGTTGTATTTTCTTGATATTCTTGTTCATATTTCTCGGCCATTTAAAGGTCTACCGATATGGTTAAAAGGTTGTTGGAAGGCCCTTGTGCGTGGCTATATAATATCAACATTTAAAAAAACCAGTTTTCTTTAAATCGAGGTAGATTCCGTAGTTATTTTCGCAGGGGATGACATTGTGTTATTTTTGTTTTCGAGTTTCGAAATTTTTTATACCAAGTTGATGATTTTTGAAATAGTAGAGGTCACTTTCCCGGCTCATTACAGTTACAGTTATTATTTCAGTAGGCCATGAGATATCGTTGAAAAGAAAAAGTTTCGAAATTTACGACTCGGTAACTTTTCCCCCGTCTGCCTATTTTTTGAGCTGGGTGGTCAAGTGAAACTTTGACCTTTGGGGTGATGGAGCGCAGGAGGGGGTGTCCCGGGAAAATTTGCGGTATGGCAAAAGAAATACTATCAATTGGTATATTAATATCTGTTATGGGTGGTCGATTTGCAGGGGTGTTCAATTTACATCTAACTTCGTTTTTGTCACACCCGAAAATCTTTCATTTCTGTCAGTTGACTCCTTTTTCGCCAAAGCCACTGAAAAGAATGAAATGAACCAAATCATGATCGAAAGGTAACATCATTTTGGCCGTAAGTAGCTATGTCTAATCAAAATCGAGCTAGTTTTGGGTTAACGGTGAATTACCCTTTGAATATGAGATTGGCTTCGCTCTGGAGGGGTAAAGGGAGACGAATAAAAAACCGACTTCGGATTCGACTTTGAATCGACAACGCGATTAAAATTATCGGAAACAAAATTTAGGGTGGGGAGACTTTTGGGAGCGGGATTGCTACCCCAAATATGACATATGGGATGTCTAATTAAGCTCCCGCCGAACTCTATTAAATGTCGTCATTCATTTTTTACTCCTTCATACTTCATAGTGTGTTATTTCCCCCTCTACATTTTACCTGAAAACCATTTTTTTCACTTTATCGCAGCATGCATCATAACGGATAGTCCTAGAAAAAAAACCTTGTCATTCAAATTAAAACTAACAGAATTCTCTATCTACTAGAATGTCCTTATTTCTTTTTAAAACATTTTCTCGGTGAGCTTTTACTCCCGATGTTCGAAGTTTTGCCTCATCTGTATCCCATGCGACCTTTACTACATTTCAGTTATATTCTTAAATTTTCTTCCATAATAGATCCAGTCCAGTCTATTAATGCTTGGAATGTCATTGTGATTCCGGATGGTGAGGTGACCTTTATCAGAGCTGTAGAGAGGAGAGCCCTTTTCATATTGGCGGTTAGAAAATGTTGAACTTGGTTTTCGTCATTTCTACAAGTTAAGGGTGTGCTTGGTTCAGTTTCCATACTGGAAAATTGGGTGGATTGATTAGATGATCCTGTCACCGAATCGTTTTGCTCATAGTGGAGCAATATGTTATGACTTTTGTAACAGTGGTAACACCCTTTATTGCTTATGCAATTTAAGGTTAGGTGGTTAGGAGATAAGCACTTTTTGCATAATTGCTTATTTGTGACAACTTCATGTAGTTGTCGGGTGTTCATATTCCTAAAGGTTGGACACTGAAATATGCTATGGTCACCCTTGCAATGGCTGCAAGAGGGCCTTTTTGTAGGTGGGTGCTTTGGTGTTGAGCTTTTGCTTCTATTCAAGAATCCATAAGTTGGTTTTGGTGAGAATGGTTTTCTCTGTGTCAAGTTCGAAGATGTATGTCTATTTCCTATCATTTCCAGAGTTCGGAATTCAGACTCTAAGAATCTTGTTAATGTCTTTAGTTCTGGTAAATCAGTGCTACTATGTAAGCTCTGTTCCCATAATTAATGTGTGTCTGGGTGTAACTTTTTAACAGTCAAAATTATAATTATTGGATCCCAGTTATTTTTTTCTTCACCTAAATTTTGTAACGCTAATAGTGCCTCAGTTATATTATCTAATAGCCTTTTGATACTTTCGGAAGTATCATGATTTGTGGTTGGGAGAGACAATAATTTTTTTAGTTGTACGTTGACTAGGATTCGCTTATATGAGTAGCGTTGCTTTAGTAGTTTCCAAGCTGGTTTGTAGTTTGCGTCACATGTTTCATAATGCCTGAGCAAATTGTCAGCTTCTCCTATTATATTAGTTTTTAAGAAATATAATTTGTCAACGTCTCTCAAATTATTGTTATTGTGTATTCTTAAATTAAAGAGATCGTGAAATGAGATCCATGTCGAATGTCGGCAGCTTGATTCTAGGAAGACTTTCGCTATTGCATGACATTGTGCTAGCAGAATTTGTCTGTGTGTAAGGTGGATTGCTGACAGATGGTGTTGGTGTTAATCTGTCTTTGGCTTCTTACATGCTTGCTGCTTTCTCAATGTAATATTCCGGCACCTCGCTAAATATCTCTTTGGTGAAATATTCTAGATGGACATTTTGTGTTGTCGTTCTTCTCTGTATAGACCTATGTCGAGTTTGTAATTCTTTCCAATACTCAGTGAACGTTTGTAAGCGTTTTCTGTCGATTTGAGAGTCTTCTCTTTACCTTCTCTTTGGTGCCTTTTGTATAGGTCTATCATTAGCTCTTTGACTTCGAGTTGGGACTCAATCAACTCTACCAAAGGGTCAATGGTTTCATCACCAACGTCAGATGAGATAGATTCTCCAGCTTTCGGCATTTTTGTATTGAGAAGCCTTGAACTGAGTGATAGTGTTAAGAACTGAATTTAATTTTATATTTTACTGACTGAGTTATCCGGCTCGAAGGACCAATGTGAGAGTTAGTTTCGAACTTGGTAAGGCGTGCCGGTTTATAGTGGACAACTCAGTTTTCAAATATAAAATTTTAGTTAATAATTCATTTACTTAAACTAATATCACAATAATTCATTGACTTAAACTAATATCACAATAATTCATTGAAACTTAAAACTACGACTATAAAGGCACTTTCACATCAAACACAAGAAACGAAAAAATGTAAACCGAAAAACTCAATTTATTCCACTTTAAAACAAGATTTTTGCTCCAATGATTAATAAAATCATGGAAAATAGGATAAACTAATAATTTTACTAATAAAATAGTATATTTATCTTAGAATTTTTAAGAAAACACAACTTTTATGATTTATCGGACGAATTTTTCTGCCGAAAAAGTTGTTCGGCCGATAAAACATAAAAGTTTTTTATTTTATTTTTTTTCTTCAAAATCTGAAATAGATATAACTATTTTCTCAGTAAAATTCTTAGTTTATCCTATTTCTCTGGATTTTATTAATCATTGGAACAAAAATCTTATTTTAAAGTGGAATAAATTGAGTTTTTCGGTTTACATTTTTCTGTTCTTGTTTTTGATGTGAAAGTGCCTTAATAATTCACGATAAAAGTTTAATAAAAATAAACTTCAAACAAATTAAAATTCTAATTAAAAATCCAGGTGAATTCGGCTACACATTCTGATTAATTTATTCATTCTGAAATAAAGAGAGAAGAACAGCATTATTATCTGTCATCAAAACGAAAGAAAAAAATAAATGTTGATGCTGCTAGTGCGTGAGGGTACCAGGGCAGCAAAATGCTTCTACAGAAACTAATTCAGATTAATTTCTCAATAAAGAGTTTGTGTACCAAAGGTGGTATCAATATGTTTACAAGAAGTAGGAACATTTTATGGAGCTTGAGGGCACAAATGCAGCAATATAGCTCTGCTCGGTCGTGAGGCACCAGGGTAGCAAAGTGCTATAATTGGTAAAACGAGTCAGATTAGTCTCTGACAATATTTTGCGCGTTCGCAGAAGTGTAGCAATGTGCTATTACAAACAAGAAGCGCAGATTAGTCTCTGAATCAGAATTATTCTTCTGTAAATGTGAGCAGAAGATGTAACAAATTAATATCTGCAGCAGAATTATTCTTCTGCTTAGGTGTGGGCAGGAATATTGCAGATTAATCTCTGCGCAGAATTAAACTTCGGCTTAGGTGTGGGCTGGAATATTGAAAATGATAGGATTTTCAGATTAATCTGTGAAATATAGAATTAATCTTCTATAATGAGGATCGGAATAATATTCTTGTCACTCGGATTAGTCTCCAAATCAGATGAGCTCTGAACCAAGAATGGCTTTATGTAGCTGTTCTGAGCTCTCCGCCGGATTCTGTTCTGAGCTCTCGCCTCTTGGCGTTGCCCTAGCAACGATTGATGCGATTTCTGAATGTACCATAGACAGCTGACTGACGTAGTGTCACTTCATGACATTATAAAAATGTAAACATGCAGAGGTGAGTGTACTGCAGTGGTTTTTTGTGGTTAGTTGTTTTTGTTTTATTCAATTAATGATCTTGTATATTGCTTTTACATAAAACAGTCCTTTGTATGGAATAGAAGGCCATCTGTAGAATTTGGACTTAATTTTTTCCATTGTGCTCGGGTTTTTCTTCAGCAGAAAAATAATCAATTACGAATGTCAGCCGTAGTTTTAGTAGGATTTAGTTCGTTTTATTTTAGATAAGTATTTTGTGATTTGATATTATAAACTTGATACTATGTTGTTACTTATAATTTATATTTCAGGAAATATTTCGTCGCGGGAACTTAACTACGTCGATGGACTGAACAGTAACAAACGTTACAATTTCTGGAAGCGTTCAATAATTTAGGTCCTGGTTGTTGAAGCCTATAGAGCAAACAGGAAGCGCGGATACCTGTACATGAGCCTCGTTTGTTTTAATTGAAAACAGCTTCCAAAGGGTCATTGATAAGCCTTCGCTGTAAACACGGCTTCTTATAATATTATAGGCGTGACGTGGCAAAACAAACATTTAGAGAAACAATTATAACTCGTAATTGGAGAAATTCAGCGAAATTACACAATGGCGAACAAGTCATTATGTTGTAGTGAGTTTTATTACATTTAAAGCAAAAATTAATTTTTAAATAATTTTTTATTATTATTTCGTAAAATGTAATATTTTTTTAGAATACTTAACCCAAACGTTAAATAAAACAATATAAATCTTCAGATTGGGAAAGTATCAATCAGTATCCTAGAGAATTTATTGGTCGGTCTGTTTTGCTTCAAGGAATGCTGATGAATGCGCATTTGAATTTAGTACAATTCTATGTTTTTGCATGCGTAAATACATTCAGTATTTATACAGCAAAACATATCAACAACAAAATCGCTCTTGGTTTAAAGATAAGTGCAACCAAGCAATAAAAGCGATATAGTGTGCTTTTCGCACCTATCAATTGTATCCATGTCCAGAACTGAAACACTATCCAAACAGAAAAATTTCTTTTCGACCAGAATGTAAGAATCTTGGCAAGATGCAAAGGCAGCAAAGCTTTCTGGTCCATGGTCAAAATTATCAGTAGCAATTTCAGCAGTTCTTCTATTCCGGCACTGCTTTGCAATGAAGTGATTGTTGACTCCCTGAATGAAACTAATATTTTGACTGTTAGATCCACTTCAAATTCTCTTTTTCCATCCACTTTACATCTCCCTTGAAGATGTGTACAAGAGCCAATACATATCCATACGAGATATATGTTGAAGGTCCTTTGGATATCAACGTCTCCATATCTGCAGGTCCTGATAGCTTCAAGTCCCCGTTAAATAAAAGGTGTGCCTAATTTTTGGCTAAAGCTCTGCGAAAACTTATTCGACATGAAAATTTCCAACTGCTTGAAAACTAGCTTACCTTCAGCCTATTTCCAAGGAGGGAAGCTCCAAATTTCTGAAGTATCTAGAAACTAATCTAACCCTCAAAGATCCCCGTTATGGCCTTTCCTTTTCTGAATTTTCTTATGGAACGTTAATATCGTAGTCTTCCAATGTTGGTGAGTTGAAAATCGTTGCCCTAGATATTTCAAAGGCCTTTGATAGTGTCTGGCATTCTGCGTTTTTAGCCAAACTTAAAGCACTTGGCCTCTCCCGTGCTGTACTAATATGGATGTAATGTGTTTTATCTGGTCGACGGGGTTACATCTGAATCTCAGCCAGTATATGCCGTGGTGCCTCACGGCTCTCTTTTCACTCCATTTCTCTTCTCAATTTTCATTAATAATTTGAGTTCCCTTACTTTCAATACCATTCATTTTTTCCCATGCCAGTACCCTCAATTTCGCTTACTGCTTTGACACTCTTGCGGACCGCACTGAAAATGCCACATCTTTGAAACCAGACTGCATGATTAGATCCCTCAGTAACCACCTTAATAATATCCTCGCTTGGAGCAAACCGACTCGCATCGAGTTGAATACATCTAAGTTCCAAAGCTGTCTCATCTCTTTAAAACAAGATCATAATTTTACCACTCCCGTTTCTTTTGATGGAGTATTTGCTGACGATACACCGTTTTTATTCATTCTTGACATTAATATTTGCAGTAAGTTAAGCTGAACAGATCACAACTTCTATGTTACCAAGAAAGCATCGAAATATCTTGGATATCTGAAATTTTGTAAGAAATATTGCAGTCCATCGACTCTACCGGTCCTTTAAAAGTCGTACATCAGACCTAGAATGGAATACAATTTCCATATGCAGGCCGGGGCTGGTCGCAGAGCCGTAACTTCATAGGATACTGTCCAAAAGAGAGCCTGGAAGCTCATTGGCGATGTGGCAAAAACTTGTCATATGGACCCATACGAGCACCGCCACAACGTTGGCTGCCTTTCGCTCCTATATTGCTACATGCGTGATCAAAGTTCTGATGAAATGCCTAGGCTGATCCCGGATTCCTTTATGTAATACTCTCACAGCAAGCTGTGCACATCCTTTTACCCTTCAAAATACCAAAGGTCGTGTGAGAACGTGGAACAGTCTCCAATCTTCTGTCTTTCCTCCTGCATGCAATCTGCGAAAGTTTAAGGGTGACATACAGCAGTACCTTCAACCCGTTCCCTAATTTCTTTCTTTATCACCTTCTTGCTATGCTGTGTTTCGCATCTTAGTTCATAGGATATCTCCTGAGCTTGGCTTAGTAATATAAAAAACTAAAAGAAGTCACAATTTCTTAACATGCCGACGAAGTTATATACGTACAAGGTATGTATACCATCTACCCATCTGTGACTGCTATTTTAATTAAATGTAAATTTTTAGTTCCTCTATTTTACAAAGATATAATTTATGAAGATTCGTGAATTTGAGTAAAATACATTTCCCTAGTTTTACTAAGTAAAATGTATGATTGGAAAGTTTTACGTTTCCACCATTTACAAACCAAAACAAAATGAATAATCTAACATCTCCTTTTACTTTGATAGTGGCAAAGAACGTTGAGCAACTTTCTCGTTATGAATGGTAGCCACTTGCTAATCTGTTCGACTCGTAACTTTTAAATGATAAATTTTGTGCATTTGACATTTGCGAGTGGTGGCGAGTGTCTTCAAACTTTTGTTCAGTGTTCAGCATATACCATTTTTAAACCACAGTTGCGCCCCCCCCCCCACCCCACCCTCACGAGATTTTCCGATCCGCCACTGATGTGAGACCCCTCTGGTTATTGACTAGACCTATTTGCCTTCTTACACGGATAGAATGTCCATTTATTGTATATACTCTATCGCGATAGATCTCCTTTCATTACGATGCTTAGAGCCTCCATCAATTGTACATGATCTTCAGTTATAAGTATGCTCCTACGTTACGGGTAGGCGTGCCTAATATGGTTTCAGTGTTTATTCTGATACATCCAAAAATACGATTACTAACCACCTCCCAACCAATATTAGTGTTCCGCGGTTTTCAATGGCCTGTAGAAAATGTCTACTCGACATGATCGCTAAAAGCATTAAAATATTTACTGCGACCTTCAGTGCGCTGCTATCAGGTCCAGTAATTTATGGGTTTTTTCGGCTAAAAAAAAAGTCAGTTGGATATTTGTTTATTTTAGTAGGTATATAAAGCTTTCGATAGCATTAATCATTGAATTTTAATTCTTAATCTGTCTGTTCTAGTGTTTTCTTCTGTTTAAGACAATTCGTGTTCTTCTTATTTGTCTGGTCGTGAGTACGCGTGAGTTATATTTCGTACAACTCTTACGAATTGCATAAATGACATTTCTGGTACTCTTCAGGACAGCTATCTAGAGCCATTGCTTTTCTTTATTTATTGTATTTCTGATCCTGAATCGAAAATCGTTCGCTATGCGGACGACTCCTAAACTTTGTTAAGGCTAATACTATTGTTTTGAGTTGATAATATGTAATCAGACCTTTGATGAAGCTTAAACATAATACAGTTTAATTTAATTTGATGTATGGTCCGACGAGAAATTTGACCAAAGAATTTTCGGGGAAGCCAAATCAAGGCTCGAGCTCAAAGCTTTTGAAGCTAAATAGAACATCCACGCAAATCCGGATACCCTTCGTTGTTATCACTCCGTTCGTAGGAGTATACAAATTCATTATCAGACTAAAAGATTATTTTAAATAAAGAGACTGTGGGTAGGATACCGAGCCAATGACAGTGTTTCACTCGCCAGCACATTAATGAAAAGCACACTTCAATGAAGTGTGTGAGGTAGAAAGCGTAGAGCGTATACTTAACAAATTAGCAATAAGGAGGGCATTATAACACCGGTTATGGTATCGATAAAGAATAAAACAAAAACATCACTTTCGCGAATGAATCTCCATATTAATGATTTAATATTAAGAATAAACCGTTATGTTCCAATAATCATTCGAAATGCAATTGATATGGACTAGTCATTTCGATCTTATCGGAGTAATAAGTCAGTATCAGTTTATGACCTGAAGATTTTAGTTGTGAGAGCTTCAATTATTGGAAATCTAGGTAACAGCTTTCAGCTAATAATATAGTGAAGGGAATGATTCGAACAGTGGGGAGCAAGGAAATTGTACCCAACGAATGGGATAATCACAAAAGGTACAAGAGAAGGTATAACAATTTTTGAATCTAATCTATTAACATAAATATACTCTTATATAAATTCGGCTAAAATTATGGCGCAAATAAGAATACTAACCATTTACCGTACTGCGTACTTAAAACTGACACCAATTATTGCGGCTAACCGACAAACAAGTGCTTAAAGCTTTTCTGTGGCCATCTACCAAACTTTCATTTTTCAAGAGAGAAGTAAAAATAAAATAGAAAGCAAAAGCGGAGGGCTGTGAGAGAGTTCAAATACAATCAAATTTTAACAGCCATCGTGCGGCGCGGTATTGCAGGCAAAAACATCCAACCATTGAGGCGCTGTATCGTAAGCGTAACCCCCAGAATAATCTCATAGAGAGATGTTTCTCGTATAGAATCTCTTGTAAAAGCTGCAAAGCACTTTTTCGATACAAGGTGACTTGGTGACTGAACGTCACTGATCCCCATAACGTCTGAACATTTGCTGGGTTTATCTGTGATTATGGTTTCCCGGTGTAAAAACAATGGCAACTTTTAAATGAACCGTACTGCCGCTGGAAATCTTAAAAAAATAGTGGGAACGAAAAAACTGGCTCACGCAAAACTCGTAGCATTACCCTAAATTGTGGGTGCACGTGTTTGTTGAGTAAGCGTCTGCGACAATGACAATGACAATGCAATGTAATTTCAGATAGAAATGTGTGGAATTATTGTAAAATTAGTCATTAGAAAATATTTATACGGTTTAAAAGTAGAAGAATAAAGTTTTTTTAAAATTAATTTACTTGGAAATTAATTAACTTATATCTAGAAAGTGAACTTGGAATAACTCTTAAAAATATAAAGAGGAAATTATTAATTGGTTGTTTAAATTTTTTTATAACGTTATTATTCGTGTTCTGGGAATGACTATATAACTAGTTCCCTGCAACTACTTCAATAACTACTTGCAAAAGCAAATTCTTCACGAGTTCAATAACTAGCTACAAAGTCTGCATTGTAAATGACGTTACCGGCAAAGACAAATAATGCTAAAAGTAATGCAAGTTATAACACAACACGTAACTAGTTCCATAGTTACCGTAACTAGTTATGGAATTAGTCTAGGACGCGCTCCATTTCCTACTGTCGTAGACATTTAATGTATCTTTACTCTTCCTGGAAGTGGATTAGCTGCTGAAACTACTTCAATTCCTCCAAGCCTAATAAGAGAATGTTTACAGGTTTTAAAGAACTTAAATTACCACACGGAGGAAAGGGGTACAATCTCGGACCCCTTTCTTCCGTGTGCAGTTCGAAAGACTTAGACTATTTCAGGAGGCTCTTACAAATCAAAGAGAAATGACATCCACCACTGAATTGTTGGATTTTAACATATTCGGCTAAACGGAGATATTTAGAGCACTAATCGATCCAGGATCCCAAGTAATCCTCTTTAGTGAGGAGGTAGCAAAACCTACTAAAACAAAAGGAACGTATAAAGACAAGAATCTTGGGTATTTGTGAGGTCAAATCTTCACAAGCTCACGGAAAGGTCAAAACTCAAATACAGTTTCAACATCAAAGGAACTCTTACCTTCGAGTCGAAGCATTTCTTCTGCCAAAACTAAGCTCATTATTACCGGAAGATGCAGTATCAGCAGTTGACCCACTACAATATTTCTTTAGCAGACCCAACCTTCAACACACCAGGCCTAATTGATTTAATCCTAGAAGCGGACGCTTACTCTAATATAATCTTAGACGGAATCAAATCAGGGAAGCTGGTCCTGTTGTGATCAGCAATCGAGTACCATTGAGTCATCTGGTTGATTGAGTTAATGCCTTGGATCGCTTTTCAAGCTTCATCGTTTACGTGGAATACTCTGGTGAGAGGTTTCCCTAAAAGGCCTCTTCTTCTTCTAATTTTTGGTTCTAGATGAAGGATCTCTTCATTCGCCCTCAATAGATTTTGTCTACTAGTGTATAAATATTGGAAGAGTACTAGGGAGTGCTTTATATTGGTGAGCTTTTCAGTACGGTTACACAATTGTTCTATTTGGTTCCCGGTGACATCTGTAAGGGTGCCAACGAGACCGTATTACTAATCCTCCATTATCCGTCCGTCCGTTTGTCTCTCAGTTGAAATTTTCACTGAGTGCGTATTTCTATTGCCGCTATAACAACAAATAATAAAATTATAGTAAAATAACAAATTTAAAGGGGGGGGGGGGGGGGCAGGAGGAGATTTATTCGGCGTTTTTAGCTCGACCTTAACAATCGCTGTATCTCTTGAACCGTAATAGGTAGACCCATGAAATTTTCAAAGAGTGAGTAATACCCTTGTGTATAGAACTATATACATATGTATATCATGATGATGGTGCGTTAGTAAGGTATAGACGTGTTTATTTGTACTCCCGTATTTTTCCGTTTTTAATTAGTTTTAATCCGGGTTTTTCAATTATTTTTTCACTGTTCTGGTACCTGAGTGCTTTTGTTGTATTTTTCTGTGTTTTAAGACTCGTCACAATAAGAATTAAATCGTTAAAATTCATTTATCATTCGATAATCTACGCTACTTTTCTCATTTGATTTCACTATGGGAGCAAGATCGGCTGACCAAACAAAAGTGCGCCTGCGCCATCATCTCGCTCAATTAGAGCTACAATTAAGCTGGCATAGTCTGCTGCATATTCCTCCACTGGCTGTAATAGTGATTCAGCATTAGCATTGCATTGCTCGTTAAAATAAATCAGATTCTGCTCCTGCTCGAATTGAGATGCGTATGACTGCTAAAACTGTGAAAGCGACCAGCAATATAGATATCCGGTTTCTTCAGATGGAGAGTTCTATCAGCAACTTCGCCGCTAGAATACAAACAGTTGAGGATTCTCTTATTAGCCCAAGCTCTGGGTACTCTGCTCTTAATGATAATGGTTTGGAGCTAATAATACCTAATGACATTTATCACAAAGTTTGTCTTCTCATCAATCACACACCTTCTCTTTATATATCTGCTTTTCGTGTCAGACCAAGGTTGAGTGCTAATGACCCGGGTGCCAGAAGATCTTCTGCCCCGCCAATTGTTGCAAGATTTTTGTGAACGTCCGAGAGGCGTGCTTTTTTTGAAGCCCTCAAAGCTTTCAGCAAATTTAAGCTAGCTGACTTCGATGGTTTTGCTACTCCGAGCCAGGTGCACAATCATGACAGCATTACTCGTGTTACAAGCAAGTTATTACGGGAGGCTCTAAGACGACGTCAGGAGGGGAAGCTTAGCTCTGCCTACACTCGTGACGGCCACTTGTATATTGGACTGGAAAAGGAAGGAGAACCTTACAAAATTACAAGCTCGGATATGCTACTATCTGTTTGCGATGACAAACCAGGGAGCCAAGTGATGTATTTATTGTGCATGATTTTATTCTTTCATTTTTATACCCTAGATGAAATCTAAAGGGGTATACTAAGTTTGTCATTCCGTTTGTAACACCTCGAAATAATGATGGTAGAGCAAAATGGATTGGACACCCACGCATAATATTAAAAGTTATTTTGATTTTTGCATGTCCGTCCGTCCGTATGTCCGTCCGTCTGTCCGTCTGTCCGTCCGTCTGTCCGTCCGTCCGTCCGTCTGTCCGTCCGTCCGTGCGCACGATAACTCGAGAAGGCGTACACTTAGAAAGCTGAAATTTTGTACACAGACTTTAAAAAAAAAAGTAAAATTAAGTTCGAAAATGAGGCAAATCGGGCAACTCCTTCGTGGGGTTGCCATACAAAAATTTCGTTTTCCGTTATATATTTGAACACTGCCTGAGAACGAGTCGCCCTAGAGAGCTGAAATTTGGTACGTGGTGTTTTCATTGTACTAGCAAACAAAATCTCAAAAATGGACTAAATCGGGCAACCCATTCTTGGTGTTGCCATATAAAAAATTAGGTTTTTTATGTATACTGTGAAAACGAGCAGTCCAAGACATTTTTATTGTACTAAAAACTTCTTCAGAATATGAAATGCAATAAAATTGGTTATAATTATTTTTTCTGTCCGACGAACCGTTCTAGAAATATATGCGAAAAACCACTGCAAAAATCAAAATTGCTCAAATGGGTACCCATACGAAATTTCATACGGACATTCATCTAGGGTATCATAAGAATTGGTCTTAGACCAATTCTAGCTTTTTCACTTGTTTTTATTTAAGTTTAATCTATGTTGTTGATAGTTTAGATTGGATCATACATATGCTGTTATTTTTCTTCCAGTATTTATATTGTCGATTTATTCAAACCTTGTTATATTATACTTTTGTCAATCTGTTAACATAGAGTTTTAGACCACTTAGCTTATATATCGTAATCCACTCAGTTTTTATGGTGATAATGTCCTTTTTCATTAGTGCTGATCTGTTTTTGGTCCCTTCACCTTGGTGAGTCGCAGCTCTTGTGTTAATTTTTAAGAACGAAAACATCTTTACACCGAACAGAGTAAGAACTTTAATCAATATTTTCTGTCGGCAGTCGGAAGGTCTTAATGTAGTCAGCTTGAATGCCAGAAGCATTAGACGAAAGTTTGATGAATTATGTGATATTTTTGTAGGTTCTGATGCTCATGTAAATTTAGTGTGCGAGACATGGTTACAACCCCATATACCTTCTACCCTAGTTAGATTTCCTGGTTATAATATTTTTAGAAATCACGATGGGTCGAATTGGTGGTGACGTGGCTATTTATTTCATGGATTGCACTCCCGTATAGTTTACTCTTAGACACTAATAAATCCTGCGTGATTGTCACCAAATTGTTTTTCCGTTGAAATCGCAGCAGAATTCCGTGCTGCTTTCTCTGACCTAACACAAAGATATGCAAATGTTGTCTTGGGAGGAGATTTTAATGTCAATTTTATGAGACATAATAGGGCGACGGACTCGTTCTTGTTCTTTCTACAGTCACTTCACCTTTGTGTCATTAACGATCTCCGATCTTGTTACTGCTGATTATGATTCTGTTAGCATTCAAAACCAGAATGATTCTCCTTCGATCATGATTTCCTTTTTACGACATATGGCATTGATATTGGTAACTGCAGAAACTACAAGGATTTATCATATAGGAAATATAATGATAGAATGACGTTCCCCTGTATACCTCAGTGGATGAGAAAATTAATGGGATTTATGAACTACTACATTATCTTCACGATAGATATGTTCCAACGTACTGACGGAGAATCGGAGAAACAGTCCATGATTGAGAATCGGAGAAAATGGTTGTCCATGGTTTTCTGCAGCGATCCAGTCACTTATTGCTGCACGGGATTTTTTTATACCGCAGATACCTTAGATTAAAGACCAGTGAAAGCCGTACGCAGTACAAATTGATTAAAGTAATGCCTCTGTGTATGGCAGAGATATATAAATGCCAGTGTAACTTGGATCCTGACATACTTAATTCCCGTTTCACTTCTCTCCCTATCCTTTCCGCACGTAGTTTTGGACAGCTGGGTTTAAATCGCCTCATGTTTCCCTCAAGTAATGATCAGCCTTGTTTTAGTTTTTAGATGTGTTGATGCCAGGGAGATTGCTGTGGCAATTGGTGCTGTCAAAACTGATGCTGTGAGGCCTGATGGTATTCCATGGAGGTTTATCAGGATTCTTGTGCCTTGGATAATACAGCCGCTTTACATATTTTTAACACCTGCCTTACCATGTCGATATTTCCTTCTGCTTGGAAAATCGCTACAGTTGTGCCGGTGTCTAGGATCAGTGCAGCTGAGGTTCCCGGTGATTTTCGGCCGATTAACCTGTTAGGATTTCTTGCTAACGTTCTGAAAAATTAGTGGTACAGCAAATAATTGATCATATGGAAAACTATAACTTATTAAGTCCTTTCCAGTCCGGTTTTCGTAAGCCTCGTAGTTGCGAGAATGCCCTTCTAATGATGGTTCATCAGTGTGCTCTTGCCCTGCTTGATTTCCATAAAGTATTTGACATGGTCAATCATTCCAATTTGTTTGTAAGGTTGGCCTCAAACTTCCTTTTTCATTCCTCTGCTGTGTCCTTAATCCGCAGCTTTCTCTCCAATAGATTGCAGCGGGTTAAGGTAACGGATTGTGTGTCCGATGTTTTGCCTCTAAAATGTGGTGTCGCTCAAGGCTCTATTCTCGGCCATTTACTCTTCAGCCTGTGTATAAGTTCCGATTTGCGTAATATTGCACGCTGGGCTGATAACAAGCTTTAATTGATTAATGCTGAAAAGTCACAGTGCATTGCCTTCTAACGCAGAGCAGTTGAGGTATCTGATCTTCACCAGTATTTTTAAATAACACAGTTCTGCCATTTTCGAATTGTGTAAAAAATTTTGGTATCTTCCTGAATTCCAGAATGCAATGCTGTTATCATGTCAATAATATGACTGGTAGGATTTATGGTGTTCTTCGTCGGCTTTGGTTGTTTTCGAGAACCTTGTATACGAACACAGGTTCCATGCTTATCACATATTTGATTCTACTTTACTTTTCCTATGGCAGTCTCCTTTTCCCTCACTTGTGTTCATCCTGTTTCACTAAGCTAAATGTGGCTTTCAACGACTCACAAGATTCTGCTTAAGGAGATTCGATCATATTTCGAAACATCGCAATCATCTCTTGGTTGCTCCTTAAATCTATATCTTTTACGTAGGCTTCTAGCATGTTTTCATAAGCTAATCTACTCTAAAGAGCCAAGCTATTTATTTAATAATTTGGCATTTTTAAACTCCTCAAGGCGTTTCGACTTGATGATACCTAATTTTCAATATGAAGTAATAGAAAATTCTTACTTCGTTCGTGCTTGGAATAATTTACCATACGAAATTCAGCGTACGAGCTCGACTCGAGGGTTTATGGAGCGAATCACGTGCTGCAGCGCGGTCGTGGGATAGACTTTCGCGTGTGTTTTAGGTGGTCTTGGCTCTGTATTTCTAGTTATTAGTTGTTATATAAATGTATTTGTAATCTGATGTTTTAAGTAATATTTTAGTATTTTATTTTACGTTGCTTAGTAACATGTTTTTCGGATTTATATTTAAATTTCTAATTTATTTAAACTTTGTTTTCTTAATATTTTAATTTCATTTCTTATTCTTTTATATTAATATTTACTTGTTTTTATTTATTCTTTTTGCCGCTTTGTTTTTATACTAAAAAAGAGATTTGTATTCTTATAGTACTTTACCATGAATAAACCTATTCTATTTTAATCTATATAGTGATTGCAAAAATGCTTCCTTATTATATTGTCAGATGGCTCCACTTGCACCATTTTAAACTAACGCTCAGTCGCTAACAGTTCTGCAACTGAATTAAGGACAAAGGGCTCAAGAGATTACATGTAAAAGGATAGGCCGACAAACTAATAACATACAAAGGGAAGTAGAACAACCAGTAACGCCTCGATCTGGGGCCGGATTCTGTAACACGGAGAGTTGGGCAGTTTAAGAGAAGAGAATTTTCGTTTTCTCCGATTAAAACACCCTAACTCTCCATTCGTGATTCTCTAAGTCTATTTGGGGAGGAGTTGAGGCAACCGCCAGAAGTGTCGCAATATTGAAGGACGGCTAAATCTGCGTGCACTTACGATCTAGTGTACAAAATATAGGTGAACAATTTCTGGGGGAGCGGCTTATGGTGATAGGGGGTCGTACCGCCCCCTTAGGGATTGTCCAAAATACGTCTTGCTTGATATCAAATTAAAGAGAGACGAGTGAAATAGTCTGATTTTGATCATTTAACGTCATAACTGACTAATTACCGCCGGAAGACGGACGTTTTGCACTGTTAATATACACCCCAGTTCCCATATTTTGCATATTTCGTCCGTTCTTTGTTTCCATCCATCCATTAGTACTCTGTTATGATGTCCTTCAACTAGTAGGAGAAAGAATTAAGGGCGTGTTCAGTTGAACATAGCCTTACTCATTTATGTACTCCAACACTTATCTTCTAGAGGTTCAACCATGCGACACTTTGATAGAGTACTACCACCCATACCTGGCTAGCCCCAGCAATTGTGCATGCATTGCATCTATCGGGCATTGCACAGATCGGCGCAATGTAATGTTAATGCAACACACACATAGCCAAATAAAAATTTGTTAAATATTTATTTCTTATTCTTATGTGTAGTGTATAGCAATAAAATCGTTCGGTTTTTTTTCAATCAACCAACTAAGGCGTTTCTTTCTACGATTTCAAGATTCAATTTAAGGTTGAATACTTGACAATAGTGAAAAACGAAACTATTGTATGGCAACCCTACGATTTTCCCTATTTTCGAAATAATTTTTTTTCTTCGTTCTCAGTTATATATGTTTGGACATGTATCGTAGACAATTGTGATTATAAAGTTTTCTTGAAAGAAAACACTATTTTTTATTTAAAAGTTTTTTTCAATAAAGAGTATTATGCGAATATAGTGTACGTGATCAAAGCCAATCAAAGACAGTCGGACTGAACATAATTGCACTTATTTTGACGTTTTTTAAAGACAATATTTCAGAGATCCGGGACTTTAGTGAAAGCGACTTAATGAATATTATACATTTGATAATGTATTGTTTCGATAGCTAGAAGTGTATAGTTTAATTGAGTTCAGTGTTTTATTAAATTAAATGTTTTAAGATATTAATTTAACGTTAACAGTGCAATGTTGCATAAACAATCGCCGAAATTCCGGTTGAAAACTGATTTTCAGTCAAGTGAATATATTGAAAAAAAAAACATATCATTTTGTTTTCTAATCATTTGTGAAAAACATTTTAAATATATATAACATAAATACAGAAATATACAAACGTTTAAGATCATATCCGATTTGTTAATTAGAGAAATGTCAGAAGATTTCTTCTTTTCAATAGCAGCTTTATATTTCTGTTACCTAAAGAATGGAGAGCGCTAGCGATTTATATATTTTACAAAGCAATTTAGATTATAAAAATGTCACGATTACATTACTACCATGACGAAGCATATATAACACACTAATACATTTCGCCGCGTGGCTTAGGTTTTCACCCGATATGCCGTTTCCTCATTAACTATTTATTCAATGTTATAAATAAGTAATTTATAATTTTCTTCTTATTCTTCATCTTCTGCTTCTTCTTCCTCCTCTTCTTATACTTGTTCTTCTTCTGTAAAACCATCCTAACCACCATTTCACACTTTATTCACGAACATCGCCCTTACGAACAAACTTATTTAGTCAGGGTTTAGTGACCAAATGAAAGTTCATTTCTTTCCACCGCCATAATTTCCTCGGCTGGGCTAAAATTTGCTGCAAATTAAAGGCAACGTTTTAAAAATTTTTTCCCATAATCTCTTTTCAAATCGAAACTTATTATAAAGAAATTTTCGAGGGGTTCTAATACCAGGTTAATATGTTAAATCTGATATTAATTACCCGGCTATGATGATTTTCCCCCTTTTCATCAGGATACCCGACTTTTGTAAGCTTTCGTTCACAAAAATGTGCAATTTTTTTTTTTGTATTGAAAAGATAATTTTAATTTCGAATATTTTAAGAATAATTTAAGACTAAAAAAAAATGAATAAAAAAAATTAACTTTTTTAAAAAAAAAAACTTTGTTTCAAAGTCCGCACTAAAAAATAGAAAAAAATTCTTCATTCACTTGATGAGTACCTACATCACAAAACTTCTCTAGAGCTTCCCTCAATCTACATTTAATTAAACATTGGAACTATATTACATATATATATATAAAATTTAAGATTTTCAAGTTACACATAGAAAGCAAAGTCAAAGCAAAGTAATTTAATTAAGTATTTTAATAAACATTAGGAGCCCCAAATTTCAATTTCGGGAAGCTGTTATTCACTGTAGTGTTATAGTAAAGTTTTAGTTGCCCAGACTTTGCTTTTATTGTTTATTTTGAATTTATACACAAATACAATTATTTCAATATTTAATTATGTGCAAAATGATTTCCCTTCTAAGAACTTTTGTGATGTACTTATTAAATAAAGGGAGATTTATTTTGTAATTTTTAGTGCGGATTTAGAAGCAGCTTTATAAAAGTATTTTTTTTATATATATTTTCTATTTCATTTCATTAGAGTATAAATTTTGATTTTATTAGAGGTCTGGATACTTAAGCCGTGCGAGCACGTAAGTAATTTACACTTTTAAATTACACGATGTAAATATGGTGCTCTGGTACCAAAATATCGAGATAAAACAAAACAAAATAAAATAACTTAAAAGAAAAGGTAATTTTGGTCATCAGAATGCAATATTTTCCAACTCACATAAGCAATTGTTTTAACCTGCAGTGAACGCATTGGGAATAGGGTTGTCTTCAGTTCGGGTATCCCCAGATTTGTCCTAGTTTGGTGGGCGTCCAGGGAGCGTCCGGGTGGGGGCTTCTTTACAGTCCGGGTTTAAAAATTTAAATTCAACTAGGATTCCCGACAAAAATAAATGCTTTCTTATTTTTATTTGTACATATTTCGTAATTCGGGAAATTCAGTTTTTTTCAAATGCGCTTCCAGTTAATTATTTGGAGGTTCAGTTATTATACATTCCTGGACTGCATATCTAGTTCACTTAAATGAAAATAAATTTAAGTGAACGATTTGTAGTCGTGTTGTCTTATGCGTACTGATGATCCACTCAAATGTACCGAATTCTATTTAAAATTAAGGAGAAATTCAATTTAGGACACACTTGGATTGAGCTGTGTTCATTTGTTATTGCGAAATGAAAGTCGACGGACGTATCAAAGTGTATATTAGTTGGTCTAGCATATTGTTTACAGTGCTTAGAAAATAATATTTTCTATAATTTATTGTGTGCTTGTAAGGTAAATAAAGTGTAAATGCCTAATTAGAATTCCCGTCAAAGTCGGAATTTTGCTTAGAACTTAATGGCTGGAACAGAATGCAACGTACCCACGCCGCAGCAAACGTAAAGAATTGTCATACTTGGTGGTATGAAGGCAGCAGAATTCAACACATTTTCTCATCGTAATGTGTAGGGTTATGTTTGAATGAAAAAAATATAAATAATTTTATTAAACAAAGTACATAGATTTTGATACTGTTAAATGCACAAGGAGCTAAATAGCAAAATTCCTGATTAAAACTTTAAGTACGGAGACTTATTTACAAATGCTAAACGGAGTACGAAATCGTACCACTCTAATACGATCAAAGAATTTAATGTCACGGCCTGGAACATAAAGACGGCAATGATGCGGCCCTTCATGTATGTTGCTAATCTGTTGTATTAATTTTACTTACATAGCTGAACTTAAAACTATTATGCCTGTGGGGAAAAACTATCCAGCAATAATTAATCTAATGGAAGAAATTTATGGTACTAGCCGAACTATGATATTATCCGGGAAATCGGTGAAATACATCATTGACATGTTCCCAACAATAATTGATTTTAATGGCGCTAGGGTAAGAAATTATACAAAATTTACTATTGGCATCTTTATCTATTATATTCGTATTTAGATTAACCTAGATTTCCAAAACATGGGACAACATGAAGGATGCATTGCTGACCTTGCTATGTACCAAGTAAAAATCCTTCAAAGTGATACTTATCGAGAATTTTTAAAAGATGGTAACATTTCATATTATCTTAAATGTTTGAATTAGTTCATAAGTTTTAATTAAGTTAATTCTTATTTTAACTTATTTGAACTATATTTTTCCTTCAATCTGTATATATTTACATATATATATTCTAATTCTAATAAAACATTTTATCTTTTTTCATTATAAGATGAGTTGCAGGTAATAAATTGCTTGTTACTTTAAAAGGATGTCAGGTAAGCCATCCTTAATACAAATTTACGCAGATTTCCAACTAAAAGAGATGCCAGCAGGTAGAAAATGACGATTCGTCATACTTTCTACTTTGTATTCAAAATGAGAGGCGTGTATTTTATGATTTTATAATACTTATCCCGATTTTCTTCTACATGTGCTGGAAGAATTTTGAAAGGTACAAAATGAAAACAAAGTGCGTTTTAAAGAAAACAATCTTAGCTTCTAACAGGAGTAAGACAGAAAAAAAAATTACAAGGTTTTTATTTTAGTTTTTTTGCTTCAAACACAAAAAAATGAGGTACAAAAGCTGAAACTTGAAGTTTGGCAGACCGTTTTTTCTAAACTACATATTGTAGAAGAAGCACTGACACAATGAATCAAAGGGCAGGAGGTTCTCTATAAATTAGCACCCCGACCATCTTTCTACTGTTTGTCGTTTAGGAGATTAACTGTTTTAGTACAAACCAACGTTTCACGTACCCTTAGTCCTTTAACCCCGATTATCTCGGAAAGGGTTGAGAATGCACCCCCTCTGCCATACACTATTTTTCATTTCTCGACATGACCTATCGCCTCCTTCATTATTATCCACCATTTGTGAAACACCCTGTATATATATACATATATATATTCTAATTCTAATAAAACATTTTTACCTTTTTTCCTTAAATACTTACATAGATACCTTGAGGATGCTCGTAACGGTCTTAAAAAAACTGCCCAATCGCCAAATTTCCACAGTTATGGAGGATCGGTAAGAAAAAAACTTCAAAACATTTTTAATGCCACTAATATAGTGGATCAATGTAAGTTTGAAAATAATTTAGGATTGCAACAATAAATTTGTACTTTGTACTTTTCGTATTTTCAGCTTGAAGATGTCATCAACACCATTATAAAAAAACAATTGGGGATCAACCCATAATCATCTATATTTAAGCGACTTCTTGAAACTGGAGTTTTTTATGTTTCTTCAGAGGATATTGTATTGAAACAGGGGATGATATACGCCATGCCTTTCATATTTAGTATAAGTCTTACTATGTATTCAATTTAAAGTACAGCACAAATTAGACAAAATTTTTTTAATTTTTTTTACGCTTTTATCTATAAAAGTAAAAAAGAAAATTCATTAGGGGTAGTGCCTCTATTTCACAAATCTCTGGCTGATTGATTGAAAATATTGTTTTTTCTTTTTATTTTTTAGTCTTTTCTTTTCCATGTACAGTAAAAGTACACATGTATTTGCTACTAGCGTTTCTTTAAAAGTCAATAAATAAGTGTATAATAAAATTATCTAGTTTTGGTTTATTCTTTCCCTCTAAATAATAAAAAAAATTATTTCCTGATAAGAACTAATGCCATATAGGAATTTTCGACTATCCAATTCTGTTTTACCAAGTGAAAATCTTACAAATAAATACGCAAAATGTTATGCATGGACATGTATACAGGTATACAGGGTGTTTCCCACTAGGGGGTCAATAGAGCGAGAGGTTATAGTACTCACCTAGATGAACGGAAAATTTTATGGCAGAGGGGTGGCATGTCAACCGTTTAGGAATTACAGGGTGATTAATAAAAAAAGGTAATTTTTCACAAAATATCCTGTATCATAAAAACTACAGGGCGTACGTTTATAGTTGAGAGCTCATTGTATGTAGAACTTCATGGCCTTCCAACGACTGCTCAATCAGCCCCATAGCCCCCTCAAGAATTATGGTTGTCTAAACTAAAAATTTCGGATTTTCTTTCCTGTTTTTTTTAATTTAACCTCTATTATTTTTGCAAAAAGGTCGATAACATAACTTTTTTTTATAAAAACTGTAAACTGTAGACCTGTAACTCCTAAATGGTTGATATGCCCTTCCCCCCTCCTGCCATAAAATTTTTGGTTCGTCTAAGTGAGTACTATCACCTCCCGCTCTATTGACCCCCTAGTGGGAAACACCCTATATTATAAAGAGTCAGGATATTGGAGACGAAAATTGGTGAGGATAATCAGGAATGTAGTTTTCGCAACCTGAGCAGATTTATAGTGAAATTAAATGAAAGTTTTTAATTTCACTAGAAATTTGTTCTGATTTGGAAAACTGGATCCTTGTTTAATTAAACTGAATTAGGCTTAAATTGACTGTAAGCTTAGGTGATATATCTAACTGATTAGGTTAGCTGGTTAAACTAGAAATCTTCTTTCATTAACTGGAAAAGTATTATGAAATTTAATAGTTAATCTCGTTGAAAAATGGCAAATAACATATAAATTTACTTGAAACCCAGTTCATAAAATAGAAACTAGAAATGCAATTGAAATATTCAACTTGACTTCTAGTTCACGTTTAGTACGGATGTAGCTGAAAATCTTTACAGTGTGTGTACTGTACGTGTACCTACCGTGTACGTGATAATGAGTCTGTTTAGACCGTGCCATTTAGAACTAGTTTTAAGTGGACTTACGTAGAACTAATATGCTGTGGACTAAACATGCCGCATTACAGAAAACTATTCCTATTTTAATTAGGTATCTGATGCGGCATTATCAAACGTAGACATAAACTTCACATAGGGAAGTATTTTCATATTAAGAGAGAATTTTTATGTAGTTTTAATGAAAATGAGTGGAATTAAGAAGGAACAAAATGCGAACTGTTAAGGAGAAAGTATTCCGGATGAGAAAAAAATTAGTAATTTGGAATTATTTTAATTTTTTTCTATTCTCCAAGTAGTAGGCAGATCTGCAAATTTGACAACTGTTAAAGCTTTAATACGAGCAGACTAAACGGTTGCCGGATCAGTACAACGTAAGTAAGTCGACTGATGTAAAACTAGTCCTAAAAAGCTGCGATCTAAACGTACTCAATAACGACAGACAAACCGACTTGAATTTTAATTTTGAAGGTCTCTCTTATGGTCTCAGCCAGTCTTAGCTCAGTAGCGAAGCAAGCAGTTCAAAAATTATATATCTTTTCCAAATTAAAATAATCAGAGTAAAAATGTATTAACCAGCATACATTTCAAGTTCATTGAGTTCATCAAATATAATTTTACTCATTGCGTAACTAAGAAAATGCCTAAGTAATGCCTACCAGGTAAAGCTTAACTTAGGGAATATGTCTACCTGTAATCATTTTCAGATAAGGAAACAACGAGTTTAAAATAGACTCGAACAGTCTGTCCAGTGAAATAAATGTTTAAAAAGCTTAGTTGATTGTTGCTTTTATTATTTATTTTTATTTACTTTTTTAATAAATATAAAAACAAATACACGTAACTGCCGCGCAAGGAAAATAATTGTAAATACAAGTGTACAAATATGGGAAGTAACCCAAGTTAGCGATATTTTACGAAAGAGAGAGACCTGCATATTGATTAAATTAATAAAAAAAAAAAGTTGAAAAAACAATTAAAAATGGTAGATTGGTCTAACAGGGACAGGGTCCGTACTCCTCATCACCGATTTTGTTCATATTCACAGCATAAGTAGCGCTTGACTAGAAGTGAAGGTGATGCAAGTAGGAACTCTAGATGGTCAAGCGGAACCGAAATAATGCGTAATGTAAGTGAACCCGGGGTTAAAATCAACACTTTCCGGAAAACTTTGATAATTACCATTTTGCGGTTATATTTTCAACATTTAAGCCACTTTCTTTTCGTTACAATTATCTATAATCTGTTATCTTTCATACACAAATAACCATAAGTCATTAACCTAATTAGCTTAGGAGCATTTTCCAAAATAAGATTCCGAGTTTGCTAAATTACTTTCAACTTACATTAATTAGCAGCATATACTGCAAAGCTACAAACCTTTATCTCTCGGCCAAATTCCAACCGACTTTCGAAACTTTTTCATTGCGAGTTTTTTATGATTTTTTGAAACTTTTACGAGATTCGTGCGGCTGCGGGTTACAACCCGTGATGGGTTACTTGTATATTATTATAATAAAAAAAAAATATTTTTCCAGGTGTGGGGGTATTTATTTTATATTCTACCATCTGCGTAGAATATTAGTACACATCTCATCAAAATCGGATTATAAATGCAAAAGAATTCATTTACACCAATGGGAAAAAGTTTCTCATTTCCCGATTTCGGGTGTTCTGTTACTTTTGTTAGTTTTTTGTGATTTTTTTTTTCTGATTTTTAGAACATATTTTTCCTCTCCTTCTGAATAAGTTGCAAAATTTAATTTTGAACAGCCAAAATTCTGTCTGAAAAATTCATTTCAAAATGTTTTTCTACAACTTATCGATTAATCGATTTTTTGCTTTGAATGAATGCACTTTTACTAAGAAATTATCTGTGCAAAATTTCAGAAAGATCGAATGTCATTTACCTATTTAAAAAATAATAATCTATAAATATTTTACATATCTACTTTTCGCCATCTACCGGCGATCTTTGAAAATGCACGAAAATGCCACTAACAGAATCGAAAATCTACATAGCTTCTCCGTTGTTGGCACTTTTGTTTAAATTCTGTTGCAATTTATGCGCGACAACTCCCGCGAAAATTTGCAAATTTGAACATTTTTCAAAACCCCGGGCTCCCCTACATTATTCATTATTTCAGTTTTGTTTGGTCATCTGGAGCTCCAATTGCGTGGCTTTCAATTCTAGTCAAGTCTAACATATACTGTGAATTTAGACGAAAACGGTGATGACGAGTAGGAGCCCTCTCCTTGCAAGACCGATGATTTCGTATGGTCACCCATCTGAACAAGTTGGATTTTTGAGGTGGTTTTTCGCATATATTTTTGTAATGGTTCGTCGGTCAGAAAAAATGATTGTAATCAGTTTTATATTTGGAAGAACTTTTCCGTATAATAAAAATCCTCAACGACTGATTCCTTTCACAGTATATGTAAAAATTCTAAATTTTTATATGGCAGCACCAAGAAGGAGTGGCCCGAATAATATAGAGCGCGCGCACTTAGAGAGCTGAAATTTCGTACGTGGATTTTAAAAAGAAAAGTAAAATTAAGTTCGAATATAAGACAAATCGGGCAACTCCTTCGTGGGGTTGCCATACAAAAATTGCGTTTTCCAGTATATATTTGGACACTGCCTGAGAACGCGGTGACATAGAGAGCTGAACCTTGGTACTGCAAAAATCGAAATTGCTGAAATGGGTTACCATACGAAATTTCATTTAGGGTATCATAAGAATTGGTCTTAGACCAATTCTAGCTTTTTTACTTGTTGAAATTTAATTTACTATTTCCATGAAAACTCTGTGTACAAAATATCAGCTCTCTACCCCATATAACAAAATGGACATGTTCTAAAAATACACTTTTTGGACACAGACGATCGGCTCCAAGTCGGTAAACTTCAGTCAATTTCACTGGATGTGAATAGAATATATTTTTAACATACATTTTCTCGGATAATGCTCGCAGTCAGTTCTTATGTCTACTTTTTGGTGGTTTCTATTGAGTAATTTTGGTACTTAATGCTTTTTTCAATGTTATATTTATTTGAAAACGCCCAAAATATGGTGTAAAGTTTGTTTCAGGGAGTCGTGATATTGTTTGATGGCTTGAAAAGCCGCTGTGTTTTTATTAAGGCAGAATATGCCGCTTTTAGAGATGGGATGGCAGAGTATGCCGATTTTATTAAGTACTGGGCAGAGTATGCCGCTATTTACAGTAGGATGGCAGAGTATGCCAATTTTATTATTAGAAGTAAAGACACCTTTCGATAGTCGAATTAATTATAATTCTTATTGATCAGGCACTGGTTATTTATACCAATTTTCTTACATACTAAACAATGTGTCTAATAATTCTAAAGCAGGGAGTTATTGCAGAATTGCAATAATTGAAGCAATAATCAAATTCATTGATCATAGCAGTGTCAACAATCCTGATCACTGAACTTCATAATGAATCACTTCTTATTGGTTTGGTACAGCGATGGCCTCAAATACATTTATGTTTTCATAATTGAACGTTTTTGCTTGCAAAGCGAAATTTGCGTATATGTTGCAAATTCCTCTTAAGGTCGAGCAAATTTTGTGTGTTTTGTTTTCCTTTTTGTTTATCGTTCTGATTTCTGTTTATTTTTCTTGTCTGTGGTCATGGCTCTACAATGCATGGTTAAGGCATGTAACATTATCTGTTTGGAGTGACTACAAGTTAAGTTGAAAGATATTATTCGTTTATAGCTTTACAATGGTTTCATCCATATCTATTTAACATATTTTTGAATACGTGTTGAATTTGTTTATATGGATGCTCATTTATATCAATTGTATATCCTTTAGAGTACGCTCTGAATACGTGATTTCGGATATGGACTATTATCACGATCATTTTCGACCGACGTCCGAAGATTTCGCTCGGCATGGCGGACATGAATCTTATAAAAAGTATGTGGAAGGAATATGCATTTTGATATCATTTCGTATAGTCAGAGAACATGTTCTCATATCCTGTGGAGTATATCGAGAAGATGGTCAGAACATATGTTCTGATGTTATCTGGGACGTTGATGTAGTAAAAAAAAAACAAAAACAAAAAAGATCCAAAAGGGGCAGGTCCGGGATCTTTTGAAGACGTAACGTAGGTATTTTTTTTTTGTTTCAGCCTCGTCTAAACCTTTTAGCCGCCTCCACGGAGCTCCTTCGATCAAAGGAAGAGAGAAAAAAAAACGTAAGTCCACATATTATTGTCCTTTTATTGCGAAATTGTGTATTACGTTTACATTTGGATTTAAGCTACACTATCGAATTCTGTATTGATCAGCAAAAGTTTATTTAATTTAAAATGATATTAGAATATTATTTACGGATAGTTTTAATCATTGCCGTTCCAATTTTTATTGAGGCCGATATTTCTCGGCAATACCTTATTAGGTTTTAACATGAAAATATAATATTATTTACCGAGATTTTTTTGTTTGTTCCTCATAGTCATTCCACTTTTAATTGAACCTCATATTGAAAGATAATGAGCCCATTTGACTTAAAGTTTAAGCTAGTATTTGTAAGTAAACATTTTTTGATTATCTCAATCACTTCATGCTTTACAGAATTTTTATATTAGAGAAAAATTAAATAAGTTTATTTAGAGTATAGCTTGCGAACACCTGTTATGCGAGAGAAGGCCGTGTTCATGTTCCACAGGTCTGAGATTAAGGCAGGCCGCACACTACACAATCACCGATTGTAGTCGGTGACTTTGCTCGTTACATGCAACAGCGTTCGGTACCGCAAACTGCTTTATTTTACGTCAGTTTAGCAACTAAAAAATCAGAAGGGTGTGGATGACTGGCAACTGACTGTCGTGCTCAGTTTGCATCAGCAACAAATCAATCCATGTTGATATTTGTTGATCGCAGCGCATAAGTAAAGTTTTTCTTTTGTTAAATCTTAATAAAGTGTGTCCTGACTAAACCACAGAGTTGTATAAACATTTTAAAAAACGGATTTACATGTAAAATTTACGGGGTGCGATTCTTGTTGCTTTTCTGAAAATTGAAAGTGGAAAAAAACGTATTATTTGTGAATTTCTTCGAAGCCGCCAGCAATTTAAGAATCTTACAGCTTTTATGTAATTTTCAACTTTTAAGTAAAGTTCGGTTTATTTTGTTATATTTTAAAACATTCATATCTAAGTAATTATGTGTTATTCTCGGAAAGGATGGATGGATTTTTCCACATCCTTTTTCTTGAAATACGTCTTCCTCTTCTCCTTCTCCTCCATCACTAGTAAATTACTGCAGGGATTATGGTTCTTATTGCATTTTTAAATCAGCTCCCAAGCATTTAACAACAATGTGAAATTTTAAAGGCAACCGGAATACCACTCAAACTCATCGTCTTTGACTGGATTTCTAAGCTGGCAGAAGACGATGCAATATGCGTATACATGCTACAATAGTCAATCAGCACGATTATAAAACAATCAGTCGGTGACTCGGCAGTGTGCGGTGTTCCCTAAGAGATACATATTAAAAAAACATTTTTTTTGTCATATGTTAAGAAATGAAACATAAAAGTTTTTGTAACATCATGCACTTTTGGAGTCTTCATCTTATATCTCCCTCAATCTCCTGGAGCCCTCACATGGTCCGCTTTTCCACTACCTTTACAGGTTTATAGGACATTACATACACAACTCCCGGCAATGTCACAGGAAGAAAAAAACTCACAAAAGTGAAATAGTGATCCAGCGGACAACGTACAAAAAGAAAAGACGACTTAAATTCATCCGGGAAATAAGGAAACTTTTATCAATTTTTTTTCGCTTCAGCGAGATCAGGTGACTAAGTACTCACAGTGATTACAGGTAAGTGGTATAAAGATTTCTTTCAGGACTGGATGTGTGCGACGTTTGTTTTGATAAGGTACGACATGTTTTTTTATAGGGAATGACACCGGCAGGTCTTTCGTGCTGACCCACCCCACACACTCCGCCAAAAGCCGTGGAGAGCTAGCATGCCGCCTTTCATCCAACGCTGCTCACAAATTGAGCTATCAGCTTCGGGATGTTGGATATGACTGTGCAAGATTTTCTTATTTACATACATCTTATTTCTTTTATAATTTTTGTTATTAATCATGTTTTTATTTACTTTTAATTTGCTTTTGCCTCCTATATATATGTTGATTGTCTTCATTTTTTCTTAGTCATAGTAGGCACTTTCTAAAAATGTTATTTTTGTTTTTTACATTTTTCTCTATTTTCTTCCTTTCTTTTTTAATTTCCGAGTTACTTGACTAGTTTGTATAAAGTACTATTTAAGATTTACATCTTGTGTACTTAATTTGTTTAATAAATGAATTTGAATTTGGCTGATATGGGACTTCAAGTCCAAGCATACCCACTCATGTATTTCCATAACATCATCACTAATCAAAGCACAATACAATTTCAAAAATCTTAATTGTGTTGATTTTTATAAATTCGTACTGAGCAAAGAAACTCTTTTGAAGGCTATATGGCTGACTGAATGGTATGAATGGATGGACTGAAGAGAGGTTGGGTCCCTCCGGGAAGGGATCGTAGACCAACACAAGGCCTGTGGCTGCCTTCACCACGAGCTACAGGCACCAACCTTTAGTTAGCAATCTCAGCGAAACATTTGTAGAGTTTCGCGTTTGTGAACAAAGCCACTTTGATCACTGGAAAAGCTTATTAATAAGTAGGCCTTGAGGACTGTTCGAAAAAAGAAAAACAAAAACTTTGTATTTTGATTGTCATTCCAATTTGCGACTAATCGTCCGTCTGTCCGTCCGTTCAGTTATAAATTTTATATTATTCGAATACTAAGATTACATTCAATTTTGTGTTTATTTATGCAGTTGAGTTACTCTGTGTTAAGGCTCAGAAACGTGCCACATTGTTTGCTTTTATTGTATCGAGTTACACCCCGAAGGGAGTACTGTTGAAAATATAAAACATACAAAGCGAAGCAATAGTTTTCTTTGTAATACTGCTCAGTACTAGGAGAGTCGATAAGAATTCTCCCACATCTTGCCACAATTTGTAATAGTGACGCAGCTCCAATACTTCAAGGATCTGAGTGTTCTCCTCACCTTATAGTTGAGACCCTGGCTCCCCGCAAGACTGCACATCAAGTCGAATGCCGATAGCAAAACTTCAAAGGACATATCCAGTAAACCCCACATCAAGACTTCGCCTCAACTTGAGTGCTGATAACTGTCATAGTCATTGCATCAGCCACTCATACCATTACATCAGTGCTGCTTCAACAAATTAAGTGTATGAGGTAACCATTTCAAGAGGTTCCCCAAACACCAAAACTGGTGACCCTGACAATAGGACTTAAAGCAACCGTCAAAGGAAGTTAGATGAAAATTTACAGTCTGTGAGTTTCCGTTCCGGCCAGCTCTTTTGTTTACCCCCCACCAGCGGTAAGGTACTTAAAGAGATTGTCCGGCGGCTTACGGATATTATTAAAGAAGTGCACCAGTGTCATCCAATGCTAAATTATTTCAAGATAAGAGGTTTGGTACCCTAGAATTAAAATAAGTAATTGAGTATTTAATTATTGGCACTCAAAGAAATTTTGCTTTATTTTAAGACTATCAAAATAATTCGTTTTCTTTCTTGATATTATCTATACGAAATGCTTGTAAAGCCTTTTCCGTTCCTCAAAGTGCTCCTTTGGTCGATCAATTTTTTTAATTCGATTTTCGTCGCCGAAGCTTTTGTTTAAGTTATCCCATCGTTTCGCTCCGTCGCGTTTGTTAACTAAAGATCCCTGATATCTACTCTTCTGCTGAGGATCTCTCAGGTGCCAGCTTAGGCCATAGTAATCCTCCTCCAGTGGCTTCGATCGTTACATCAACAACTGACGCACCTGAAACCGCTATTAGTGTTGTATCAGCTAAGTGTATGCCTTTTTATAAAGGCAACCTAGGGCTGTGGTTCCTCCAGTTAGAACTACAGTTTGCTCTGGCACGAATTTCTCAGCAAAAGACTATGTGTTTTCACCAAAATATAGCTAGTGTGGTAACTGATGTTGTTTATAATCCACCGGAGGGTGCTGAGTACGATACATTAAAAGACACGTTAATATCCAGACTGACTGGCAGTGAAAACAAACGTTTAGACCAATTATTAAATGAGTTACCATTGGGTGATTCGAGTCCTTTGCATTTGCTAAGAGAGATGCGAAATCTGAACAAGGAAGGAAGCTGTCTGAAGATGTTTTGAAGTCACTGTGGCTTCAGCGTTTGCCTCCTTACATACAAGCCATCTTAGTTTGCAACACGGAAAGTTTGGGAACATTGGCTAAATGTGCCGACACAATTGCTGAAGTCAATCCCAAAATGTATTCCGTTGCCACAGAAGTCGAAGGTCATAATTCTGCTCTTACCCAGTTAGCCAACTAAGTCAGAAACTTGACGAAGCTCGTCATGAATTCATTAGCTTGTAACCTGAACTCACGTCGTAGTGACCACCCTCAGCCTAGAAGTCAGTTCAGACAAAGGTCTCCTTCAGCTCGTTTTCAATCAAGTCAAAGGAATTCCTTTTGTTGGTACCACAAACAGTATGCACACAAGGCAAGGAAATGCATTCCTCCTTGTTCGTACAGCAAACGAAATTCATGTTCCAATTCGACCGTTTCTTCAAAATCTTCGACAAACTAATCAGCCCACCGCCATTGACGACGGATGGAAGAGGCTTCTTAAATAGTCGTCTCTATTTGAAAATTTGTTGATTGACACTGGAGCTAATGTATCGGTCATTCCGGCATCGCCATTAAATCGTCAAAGTAAGTCCGATCTATGTCTCCTCGCTGCAAATTCATCTATTATCCACACTTTCGGCAGAAAAATTCTCACTTTGGACTTAGGTCTTCGTCGCACATTCCCTTGGCAATTCATTATCGCCAACGTGCCCAGACCTATCCTAGGAGCCGACTTCCTAGGTCACTACGGTTTGCTAGTCAACGTCAAGGAAAGATCACTCATCGACCCACTTACCGCTTTAAAATCATTTGGACAACGGATGATTGGACAACAATCAGCACTTTCAGTGCTTATCGGCGCAGACGTTGATAGCGAAATCCAAAAGCTGTTACGTGAATACCAGGTCATTACGGTAGAAGCGGGTTTTATTAAAGAACTGACCCATACGGTAACCCATCCCATCATATCTAATGGCCCACCGATAGTCTCAAAAGTACGTCGCCTTTCTCCCGAAAAGCTGGCCGCGGCTAGAAGAGATTCGACTTTTTGCTAAAGCAGGGAATTTGTAGACCTTCAAGCAGTAGCTGGTCCTCTCGTATACACCTCGTAAAAAAAAAAAAGAGTGGTGACTGGAGACCCTGCGGAGATTATAGGCGATTAAATTCTATTACGGTTCCGGACCGCTATCCTATCCCTCTAATACATGATTTTGTCTATCAATTACAGGATTGCAAATACTTTCCGACCCTAGATCTGGCTAAGGCAAATCACCAAATTCCCATTAAACCGTAAGACATTCCCAAAACGGCTATATGCACTCTATTTGGGCTCTTCGAGTTTACTCGCATGAGCTTTGGTCTCTGCAATGCAGCACAAACCTTTCAAAGGTTCGTCCATACTGTGCTTCAGGAATTTGCCTTCTGTTTCTTCTATTTGGACGACATCCTAATTGCCGCTAGATCTAAATTTGAACATATTACACACTTGAAACAAATTTTTATGCGGTTGAAAGAATATGGTCTCATAGTTAATTTAGACAAATGTAGGTTTTTACAAAGTCAGATCAAATTCCTATGTCACTTGGTCACAACTCAAGGGATTAAACCATCTCCCGAACGTGTGTCAGCGATTGCAGACATCACAATTCCAAAAACGGTCAAAAAACTGCGCCGTTTTCTTGGCATGGTAAATTTTTACCGCAGGTTTCTCCCACATGCAGCCAGCCATCATGCTCTGCTCAACAATTATTTGACCGGTCCTAAGGCAAAGAGTGCCCAGATAATCATTTGGTCTCCAGAAGCCACCAAAGCTTTCGAGGAAGTGAAAATCGAGCTGGCACAATCAACCCTGCCAACTTTTCCTATCTTGTCAGCCGAGCTCGCTTTATACGTAGACGCTTCGGATTCACCTATCGGTGCAGCACTTCATCAGAAGGTAGACAGCTGTTGGCAACCGCTTGGGTTTTATTAGGTGAAACTAAACAGAGCGCAGCACAACTATAGTGCTTATGACCGGGAACTTCTTGCGGCCTATTTAGGCATAAAATACTTTCGCTATCATCTGGACGGGCGCACTTTCACTCTGGAAACGGATCACAAGCCGTTAACATTCGCTTTTAAACAGGAGCCAGAGAAAGCTTCCCCCAGACAACTGCGGCATCTGGATTTTTTAGGACAATTCACGACAGACATAAAACATGTAGCGGGAAAAGACAACGTCGTTGCCGACACCTTGTCACGCGTAGAGGAAATACATATCCCGAGTATTGTCGATTTCGGCTCCATCGCGGAAAGTCAAGTCGAAGACCCTGAGTTGCCAGAACTTTTGCAAAATTCACAGTTTAAATTTGAAAAGCTTCCAGTTTTTGGCGCGGATAAACAATTATATTGTGAAAATTCCCCTGTTGGCACCAGACCTTTCATTCCATTAAATTTCAGGAGACAAGTGTTTGATTCCATTCACAATCTCGCTCATCCAGGTATACGCACTTCAAATAAAATGACTACTTCTCGTTATTTTTGGCCTTCGATAAACAAAGATGTTAACTCTTGGGCACGGTCTTGCTTAGCCTGCCAGCAAAGCAAAGTTTCGCGACACGTTAAAAGTGCTCCAGCCACTTTTCCGTCATCTTCACGCCGTTTCCAGGACATTCACGTTGACATTATTGGTCCGCTTCCCTCTTCACAAGGATTCAGGTATTGCCTTACCATTATAGATAGATTCACCAGATGGCCCGAGGCTATTCCTCTGTCTAGCATCGACGCTAAAACGGTCGCAGAGGCATTTTTCCGAAATTGGATATCGCGCTTTGGAGTACCCAGAACAGTCCACACCGATCAAGGACCACAATTCGAGTCAGTTCTCTTCACTGAACTCTCTAAATTATTAGGTTTTGAACGTAGCAGAACCACGGCTAATCATCCACAAGCCAATGGTTTCCTAGAGCGAAGGCATTCAGTCAGTCCCTGAAGGTTCTGTTCAGCCAGGGCCCGAAGATATACTAAGTAATCATGACACTGCCAGCACAGATGAACATTTCGATTTTCATGGATTCGAAGATTCAACACCCCAAAACGCGGCACACCAAACAAACCCGAACACACCACCTAGTACCCAATCTACACGTACTGTCAGATTTATGCCAGACGGTAACGCTGTTTTCCAACAACAAACAACAAGAACTGGACGAATCACTCAACCTCCCAGTAGATTTGATACACGCTAAACCTATGGTCTCGCAGAGAGTGTTGTGGCTGTCTTCACCACGAGCTACAAGCACCAACCTTTAGTTAGCAATCTCAGAGAAACATTTGTAGAGTTTCACGATTGTGAACAAAGCCACTTTGATCACTGGAAAAGGATATTAATAAGTAGGCCTTGAGACTGTTCGAAACAACAAAAACAAAAACTTTGTATTTTGATTGTCATTCCAATT
Organism: Dioctria linearis; assembly: GCA_963930735.1. Classification (NCBI taxonomy): domain Eukaryota; kingdom Metazoa; phylum Arthropoda; class Insecta; order Diptera; family Asilidae; genus Dioctria; species Dioctria linearis. Next base: position 81,505,882 of record OZ005742.1, read on the forward strand.
TGCGACTAATCGAGTTAGTTTGTTTTGCAATTGGTTAATATCAATTTTCTCTCATCTTTTTTGAAATCACTTTTAGTAGTTCTGTCCGAGTCCAGCTTCTTAAGTTTTCCTGTCCGTCCGTTCAGTTATAAATTTTATATTATTCGAATACTAAGATTACATTCAACTTTGTGTTTATTTATGCAGTTGAGTTACTTTGAGTTAAGGCTCAGAAACGTGCCACATTGTGTGCTTTTATTGTATCGAGTTACACCCCGAAGGGAGTACTGTTGAAAATATAAAACATACAAAGCGAAGCAATAGTTTTCTTTGTAATACTGCTCAGTACTAGGAGAGTCGATAAGAATTCTCCCACATCTTGCCACAATTTGTAATAGTGACGCAGCTCCAATACTTCAAGGATCTGAGTGTTCTCCTCACCTTATAGTTGAGACCCTGGCTCCCCGCAAGACTACACATCAAGTCGAATGCCGATAGCAAAACTTCAAAAGACATATCCAGTAAACCCCACATCAAGACTTCACCTCAACTTGAATGCTGATAACTGTCATAGACATTGAATGAGCCATTCATACCCTCAATCAGTGCTGCTTGAACAATTTAAGTGTATGAGGTAATCATTTGAAGAGGTTCCCCAAACACCAAAGGCCCATTGTTCATCCTCCAGACCGATGAGCAATGATCATAGCTTTCAGCCAGATGCTCTTATAAGCCATAAAATCTGGACCGGCCTCTTTCAATTTATCCAGGATGTGTGAGCTAAGGAATCTATCAAGTTTTGCGGAGAGAGCTGGACAGTGACAAAGAAAGTGAGTCACCGTTTCGGACTCTTCTGCGCATCCGCTGCATATCGGACTATCAACAAGTTCTAACCTATGTATGTGATCCTGGCACTGAGAGAACAGTATCCAATTAAATAGTCACTAGATTTCTCAGGGTAGGCTTGCTCAGTCCTATAAGTTTTTTTAAACATGGGTTAGATTTGCCCCACATTTCATTTGTTGTTCTACCCGAAGGGTCGTTTAGCCAAAGACAACTGTGTTGGAAGTCGGCCCAAGTCGCAATTGTAGAGACCCGTGTCATGGTGCGATCCCAATTGTGGAGGATGGTGTCTCCGAGGCTGCACCAAGACGCGCAATCTCCTTCATTTCTTCGTTTCCTCCATCATCACTGCGACCAGGCACCCAAAGAACGAGTACTCTGTTACACTGGGAGAGGGAATTCAGGGTGGTCTTAGACTTCAGTACTAAGTTGGAGGCTGTGGAGGACATTGGCAAGGCCTTGATAGCCGCTTGGCTGTCGGAGCAGATGGCAATCTCCTTATTATCAGTGTTTTAGCCAAGGAGGTTCCTTCCCGCTTAAAGAATGGCCTTTACCGCCACCTGGAAGACCGTAACATGGCTTTTCGGTGTAAAGCTCCAAGGGATGGACTCGACTGGAATCCTGGTTCCCGAACGGATTTAGCGTTGATTAAGATGCAGCCTCAACGCTGCGATAGAGGCCCCCTCCTTAAAGTTTATATACACGAGAGCCTGATTTCTGGTAGGCTTGAATGAGCCGCTTACACTAAGTAGGCACAATCTTTGAATCTTTTCCAATAGCTTATGATGATTGGCATACTGCATTGCTTTCCGCCATACCACAGAACAATAGGCTAATATGACTCTGGTGTATATCCATAGGATCATCAGCGGCTTGTTGTCCCGACTTTTTTCCTATAGTTCTTGCGGCACATTGCGAAAGCTCTAAGAGCTTTGTTCGCTCTGTCTGCAAGGTGTGGCTTCCACCTCAGCTTATTATCTTCGATAATGCTTAGATATTTCACCTTATCCTTAAGCTCTAACTATGTAGAGCCGATAAAGGGCAGGTTCAATCTCGGAATGTTTCTTTTTTTTTTGTAAAAAGGCATAGATTGGTTTTGGAAGGATTGATGCACAGCTCGAAATCCTTAGCCCAGTCTTTGACTAGCCGGATTGCGTTATGCACCAGCCCACAGAGGTCTGATCCATAACTTCCTGTAACTAAAATCACCAGATCATCTGCGTAACATACCGTTTTGTACCCCATCCGGGTGAAAGTTAGCAAAGAGATCGTCCACAATGAGTACCCATAATAAAGGTGTTAGGATACCACCTTGTGGGGTGCCCATGTGGACTGTTTTTACTCTACCTTCCCCACCCAGACCGGCGAAGACGGTTCTATTATTCAACATGTGTGCAATCAAAGACTTTAGAGACTGGTTCATGCCATGCTTTGTTAGTAAACTTATGTAGAAAAACATTATTAAAAGCTCCGTCTACATCGATGAAAACAGCTAGCGTAGATTGTTTAAAGTGGAAGCCCTTTTCAATTAAGTGTATGACTTCATGAAGGGCCGTCTCAACGGACCTCGCCTTTTAGTGCGAGTGCTGATTTTGTGACAACCTATTTCTGGGAATGGAACGCCGCAGTTCCTAATCGCAAATGCGTTCTAATGTCTTTAGTAAGAAGGAAGTTAGACTTGTTGGTCTATAAGCCTTGGCTGATGACTGATCTACCTGACCCCGACCAGTCTTGGGGATAAACACAACAGACTGAATGGTATAAAATGTAATAAGTTGATGTTTAGTTCCTTTAATTATTATTAGATAATTTCTGTTTTATTTCTACAGAAATAAAATTGTATCTCTGTTTTTTGAAAATTTATTTTTCTTCCTAGGAGAGATTTATAATTGATGCATAAGGCCTACATTGAGATATGGTTCGATATTTGTGGCACGGTACTGATTTATGTGAAAATTATTAATATAACCATGAATCTAAGGCAATGTAAAATGAAAAAAATTCATATAGCATTTTGTATTGCAAATCACCTTCTGAGAGTAGATAGCCCTCAAAATATTTACAATTTTTCCGGAATATTTATACATGGATCTCATAAAATTTTAAGCCCGTATGGGATGATGGAGCTTGTATCCTGATTATGTTCTTATAAATTGATAGAATTCCGAAGGCATGAACGTGCCTTAGATGCCAGTACCAGATATTATTTTGTGAGCATAGTTGCCCAGAGCATATGGAAACGTATAACGAACATTATGTTGTGACACAAAAGCTGAGTATTAAAAATAATTTGTTGCTCTTTTGAAATTCAATGAAGAAGAATTTTCAAAATCTCACTGAATCTTTTTTCCAATTGTTATTCTGTAGCTTTAGTTTGATTGATGAGAATGTACGACTGGTTGACATCTCCGACATACTTACATATACAACCAAGGCAGGAGAATTATCACTGGCAACTAAAGTAATCTTGTTTCATTGCAGTTCATTCTTTTCATTTCTGGATTCGAAAGTCACAGATCAAAAGGTATACTTACATAGTATGGTAAGGAAGGAACTTAACTAAAGAGCTCAAGGTAGAGGCAATTGTGCTACTTCCTTACAAATTGTACGAATAATCTACAGAAAGCTCCACTCAAACAGGAAGCTGTCGAGAACATGAACCCCGGTTGTGTTATAGCCTGGGTATCGACATTGAATAAATTGCTTTGCCCGAAGACTTGTAATGCATTGAAATTACTTTATTTAACGCTGTCGAGTTTTACGGTTCAAAGATTATAGGGAGGTTATTTGTTTGACCCCAATTAATAAAGCGAAAGTACCACCAGTCCGTCACTCAAGACACCATAAGAGGACATAGCAGAAGGAAATTCTTGTCACGACCAAAGAACTTTATCAGGAAAGTCAGTAAACTATTTAAGTATCGATAAATTCAAAGGTAGTTCTAAAGCAGTGAAAATGACTGCTACTTATTCAATGGAGATTGTTCTTTCAAATTTCTTACTGAACTTTTTAAACTATTACTAACTTCTATGTACGTTTATCTAATGGCGTCGATTTTTGTCCTCATAATGTTGTTTTCATGTGATTATTTTTAATCATAGACATCATTTTTTTATGGGAAATATTAATCTTTTCTTGTGCATAACACATTTAATATAAACACAAAGTTCTCTTTCCCACATTAAACAAACCAATTAGTGTAAAAATACACGTTTCCCTTACAGCCTGGAAATTTTAATAAACCATGGCAAGCAATAAGGCAATATTTAATATTGAGTGGAGAGCAAGGAAAATAATTAATTGGTATTTGGCTAGCATAAATTTCAATCAATATTTGTTCTACATATTTATTTATTTACAAGCAAGTATGGAGGATTGAGGATGATGTGACATTTTCGAACCATATATATATATATATATATACATATATGTGAAACATGTACAGTATATGGATTATTTCTCGTCTACAGCAGACTGTACAGTATGGTATAGTGTTTCAGTCATAATCCTTTCAGTTTCTTACACATTCGAATATGTAGATCTCCACCTGGAATTATTATATTTCTTGTCATACCGGTTCGCTTCTTCAGAAATTATATGGCTTCTTGCACTTCCTCAGAATAACTAGGTACGTTTACTTAGTACTGTGACAAATTTTCTCATCGTTTGGACTGAAATTCACTGCAAATAATTTCATATCTCCAAAAAATGCAAAAAATTGAACGTGAATCGAAAGGTTCAGGATCAAAAAAATCTCGTCAGTAATGTTATCTCTGATCGCCTACTTAAAATTTCAACCACGGAGGAGTAAGGAGTTATATTAGCGTTGCTTTTCTGTGGATTTTTCTGAGAGAGAATCATGGGTTGAAGGAGGTGCCTTCTCGAGCCTTTCCTGGTCCGCTCTTAATATTTTCACTAATGAGAGAGCCGGTGTGGTTGTTTATTTTCTTGAATCTAACATTGGATTGGAGTACTCATTTAGAAGGCACACCACTGTCTTCCAGACTGAAGTGTTCGGCGTCACAATGGCAGAGAAGATAACTCTTGATATGGAGATCAATGGAAAGGGCGTTGCTATCTTTTCAGATAGTCAGGCAGCCTTGATGGCTCTGAGCGGCTCTCGGATAACATCTAAATCACTGGGGGACTGTAGATCGTCCGTGGATAAGCTGTTATCCACAACAAGGTGTCTCTTCGGTGGCTTCGTAGTTACATGATGATCATGGGGAATGAAAGGGCTGACCTTCTAGCCGGGTCTGAATCTGGTTCTCGCTTCCTTGGACCGGAATCCACCATAGGTGTTGCTACTTCAATTATCGCGTCTCTCATCAAAGCGGATGTTCATATAAAGCATCAGCAGATATAGGAGAACCTGAGTATTTGCAGGTGCACAAAACTGTTTCTTGATGAGTGTAATAGAAATATCCCTGAAATTCTCATGGGGCTCGGAAGGAAGCAATGTAGAACTGTAGTTGTCATTATCACCGGCCGTAGCTCAATTTACGCTCATCTCACAAGGATGGGAGTTGTTGCCAGCTTCGAAAATCGGAGACAACTGAGCACTTCCTATGCGGTTGTCCAACCTTTTCCCGGAGCAGGCTGGATACGCTTGTGTTTCTCGTGCTATCTGTAGATAAGCTGAAACTACACTGCTCAAAAGTGTATAAGCAAAATGTGATTTGTGGTTTGAATTGGAAAAATTGGTTTTTGTCCCATTATAATTATATAATACCTGTTTTTACCGTTATTCCAGAATTTTGTTATTGTTGTATGCGCAATAGATGTATCTATTAAAAACAAAAAACAGAACCAAAATCAAACTAAATTCCAGGAATTGGCAACCGAAAAACCACATTTTCCTTATACACTTTTGAGCAGTGTATTACCTCTTCAGGACCTGCTGCGCTTCATTAAGAGGAAGGTTTTGATGAAAGGGTTCTTAGCAGGTTAGTACAATGGTCTCTGTTTTTGGGCTATCTGTACCCTTGCCTAAAAAAACAGGAGTTATAACTTGTAAGGGATCCGTAGTTGACGATTTTTTAAAGGAGTCGTGGCTGATGTTAAGATAAGTCTTATTTTAAGTTTACGCGGTGCTGCGCCATTAGCATTATCTGCTATCGTGTATTAAAAGAGTGCAATTGAGTTATTTAAATATTTTGTCTCTCGATTCAGCTAGAGTGGAATCTAAATAAGTAAAAAAGTTAGAATTGGTCCAAGTCTAAGTCTTATGACACCGACGTAATTTCGTGTGGTCGCCTCTCTGTGCAAGTTTGTTTGTAAAATTGGTTTTTCGTATCTAATTCTAGAACGCTTCGTCTGACTGTAAAAATGATTGTAATCAATTACATAGGATACTATATTCTGAATTTCCATAAAATAACAACATCTAGGATTTTTGTATGGCAAAACGAAGAATAGGTTGCCGAATTTGTCTGTTGATGAAATTTTATTTACTATTTACATGACGACGCTGTGTTCAAAATTTCAGCTCTCTATATCTACGCGTTCTCAGCCAGTGTGTAAGTATATAGTGAAACCACTGACTTATAACAATGGACTGAGCGATTTGCTATTTCATGTGGCACAAAAAATATTGTGTTTCTGTACATCGCCGTTAGAGCACCCTTTAAAACGATTACATAAAAAACATGTAAAACTCAACCAATCAGATGAAATTTTACACCCGTAAATCGAATTTAATTAAAATAAAATAAGTAAAAAACGAGTTTTCAAACAAAACTGAGGCCAAACTGCATGAAAAAGTAGAAAATAAACTTTTCTTCACACACAGAGATGGACTCAGATTTTTTGATTGGGACATTTCTCTTGAATATTCTTTCTCTTCATGAATCAAATCACTTATTACCTCTGATTGATCATACTGAAATATATCGGTGGTTGTCAGCAAATAAAATCTGTGTCCACCTCTGTGTGTGAAGAAAAGTTTATTTTCTACTTTTTCATGCGGCTTGGCCTCAGTTTTGTTTGAAAACTCGTTTTTTACTTATTTTATTTTCTGCCTTTTTCACGTTAACTAAATTGTTATTACGTGCTGCATGGAGATACTTTATGACGGCTGAAAAGACACTGATTTACCAGTTTTTCAAAACATTTATTCGAGTAAAAATTATTATGCAACTCATTTCTCTCTACAACTTTGTCTTAGGTTACAAAACGCTCAAACGCTTCCTTGGTCGGAAAAACTCCGGAAAAGCGTTTTACATGAATTTTCCTCGATTTTTTCTGCAAGTTTTCACCATTATCGGAGAGAAAGTAATGATGCCAGTTGATAGGGAACTTGATCTTGCATAATTTAGAAAACTTTTTTACCGGAAAATTTTCCGGAAAAGTCGGAAAATGTTCCTGAAACGGATTTATCACTAATCAAATTTGTACCAAATTTTTAAATGATTTTTCCCGATTTTGCGGGTTTTCCAGGGAAATTTCCGGTTCAAAATTATGTGTGCCAAATTTCAGCTCGCTGTGATGACGAAAAGTGGGTCTACGAGAGTGTCGAAAATAGTAAAGAAATAGACAAATTCGTGTACGAGTTAAAGGGAATGGCTGGCCTCAAAAAATATATTTTCTTGTGCCCGAGTGATATTTTAATCGCTTATAAGGAATTAAACTCATTCCGACTTTAATTTTCAAAAGTTATTCTTAACTGAATCCTGCTTATGGGCAAGAGAGACGGAGCATGGTAAACACTATCTTTACCTTATTCCTTCTGAGGTGATTGCATCTGTAGCCAACATAAAACATCAACTGGCATAAGCAAACGTTCCAGAATGCAATATTTTGTGTTGGTAGCTCCAACTCTGCCATAGGGCGAAAGAGAGAACTATAAAACTTGTGCCATGCTTTCCTATAGGAAAATGACAATACGCGCAGTCCATTGTTATAAGTCAGTGAGTGAAACACAACATTTTCCCAATGCAATACTACGACGGAGTTACCCGATTTGTCCCATTTTCGAACTTAAATTTATTTATTTATTTTTTTTTTGGAAAAGGCTTATCATAATTACAGCTCTCTAAGTGCATGCGTGCGGGAATATCGGGCGAACGGACATGCGGATACGGATAGTCACATAGACGGACAAACGAACAGATGGACGAACAGATGGACAGAGGACATGCAAAAGTCAAAATAACTTGTACTATTATGCTCTAGCAGCATTCCATTTTTTTCTAGCAGCGTTATTTCTAGGCGCTACAAATGGGATGGCAAACTCAATACATATACCCTATATATTTCGTCTAAGGTATAAAAAGGTTTGATAGGTAACTCTTGAAATTCTCTACAGAATTTCTGCGTTCGAATTTTGCCTCTTAGCGGCAATTCCTTCAACTCCTGTCATTATTTCTTACCCATTTGTTATAAATTTTATTTATTTATAATTTTTATTTTGTAACAGTTTTCCCCAACTTTAAGTATCTAAAGTAATTGCTCAAAGTTCTTATTTTGTACGTATAATGAAAGAGAGATATTCATATTTGTATGTATGTACATAGTATATAATTAGCAGGTAATGCAATGAAATATATTCTCCAATCTGGGAAACCACGCAAAAAAACGCGTATAAGCATATTCCAATGGTGGTGTGGAAAAGGCTACCAATAAAGCATTTATATGCGCATATTTTTCCCGTTTATTTAACAGCGCTTGTGCGGAGCGCTTTAAAAATTTCCTGTAAATATTTAAGGAAAGAGAGTATATGATATAAATTGGCTTTTTTATGCTATACAATTTTTATATTTTTTCGCTACGAGTAACCCCAAGCTAGCAAAATGCTATTTTGATCAATTTTTTGTTTTAATTCAAATGCTCGAGAAAGATTGAATTTTGGAATAATTTCATCCAAGATCAGTTCTAGTCGAGCCTTCTATAACAGCAGACGGTCTCAGCGTAGTATTTAAATGGTGTAATAAAGTTTCCTACTGCAACGACTATTATTAATCAGTCTCGTTCTTCATCTTACGAGCAGTTGAATGGCTCTGCAAAGCATTCTAGTAAAAAGTGTAATAGTAATAGTAGTTGTTGCCTATGCAACACACATCTCGCAAATATGAGTGCTAAAAGACGTCGTATTTCACGTGTGGTAATTAAAAAAAAACCGCGACAATCATTTCTTATTACTGCATCCTGCAGCAAATATTTCGCTCCGTTATAGATATTAAATCTGTGGATTTTTCAAATAACTCGTTATCTGCAAAATTTGCGATTTTAAACTAAATATACCATTCCACATAAAATTTTACATTTTATAATGCCGTGTACTCTGTTATAGCAATTATACTATTATAAACAATAAATAACTTCACCCAAAAACCTCAAATTATTTTTTGAAGAAACAGCACAACTTGGTCAAACAGCAATGAAATTCTGACTTTTTCAAATTTTTGTTGTTTTTGAATTTTTATGTGTAGGGGAAGATGCTGTACCTTGGACATGTGTGTACCTTGGTCATTTTATTTTCCACACGGATTGTAGCTACCACCTAAATAAATGTATTTTTATCCGATTTCACTAATCAACAGATGACACTTAGCCTATTGTGGGAATTAGTTTGTCGCAGAAATGAGCAGTTATTGCGTTTTAAAGAAAAGTCGTGAAAAAAGTAAATATTTTTTAACGATTAAGAATTGAAAGTGTTGGAGTTCTATTCTTTTTATGTCTTTGGACTCCAGCTATGGTTAAACTTGTGTATATGTACTATTATAAATCGTGCATCATGTGGTGAATTGCGCGTCTTAAAATATTTTACTGGCACTTTTGTTTTTTTTTGCAAGGGGTATGTACCTTGGACACTTCGAACATTTTCACCACGCACATGTAAAAAAAGCCACAGATCGGCTCTTAGTTAAAAAATAAATTAAAGATGTATATCTATACCAATTTTTTCTTTAGTAACCTGCTTTGCGAATATTGTAATTCTTGGTTGAATAAAGAGTGTTATTTAATTTAACTCTGTTGATATACCATCATTTCTACTTAGTAAATTGCAAATGTCCAAGGTACAATACCCCACTGTCCATGGTACAGCTGCATGTGTACGGACCAAAAGGAGGACCTTCATATTTCCTTTCAGATATCCTGAAATATAAATGTTTAACTGCATATTCGACTATTATTAGAAAGGTTATGGGATAGACAATCTATAATAATCGGTTGCTTAAGATTTGTCCCATTAGTTTTGTCAAAAAAAAGACTATTTCAAAAAAGGTACCAAGGTACAGCACCTTCCCCTACATGTATTAACAACTATAATAAAGGATGCCGTTTATCATTACCAGTATTAACAACATTCATTTTCATTTCCCGTAATTTTGCCTGATAAAATTTCATGGCTTTCGCATTTTTTCTTATTTTTCAATAAACTGTATAGGTAAGTGAACCTCCCTGATTTCAAATAACTATTCATCTTCAATTGAGTTGTTCGCATACAGTAATCCAAAAATGTGTTATAATTGCAAATGAAAAATATTGTATGTGCAACTTCTTCGCTATATTTAACATTTTTTGAAAATTTGAAAATTAGTACCAATACTGTTAATAAAGTTTATTTCAAAACGTCCTGTGAAAAAAAGACATTCCACAAATTGATGATTTCCCAATACTATTTCTCGTTTTTTTCCACTTTTCCCTCGTTTTCTCAAAACTGATTTTAGATAGTGATGAAGCTGCTGAATTACAATCGATACCCAACATCATCTCACTTCGAAAATTAAAAATTCCACCAATAAATGTAATAAAATGCACATTGGATTACATACATGATGTCCTGAAAAGCAACAATATAACGGAGTACACCGTTAAGAGAATATCAATAGGAATTAAAATATTCTCCAGTGATTTCGAAGTGCTTACGCCCTGTTAAAGCAACTTAAGGGCGAGTTCTATACGCATGGTCGTGCATAACATCTGCCATTTAAAGCAGTACCTACTCACTGGACTTGATCAACTGAACACAGACCTGCTCAAGAAGACTTTATGCGAATTGGGGCTTCAGTGCATTGACAATTGTCAGCTGGGATTACCAGACGAAACCTATTATTATAGTTACGCAATGCCACAATATTGTCAAACGGTCATGTCGAGAAGTTCTGTGCCATCAAAACCTTTTGTGCTCATTACTTAGGTGATCATTCCGCTAAGGTTTGCCTAAATCAGCAAACAATGTGTAAATTGTGATGGAAATCATAAATCTACTAATTCCCAGTGTCCTAACAGATTGAGTTACATACAAATGCGAGCAACTACATCCCAAGCTAATAAACGCCCAGCAAACCACAGATGCCTTCCGAATTTTATCAATGGCAACTTTCCACCTCTTTCAAATAACGTCACAAGAACTACTAATTTTACTTCTTCGGGAAGTATTTCATTATCTGACATGATAAAAAACAACAACAATTACAACATCACGTCGGACTGCTCTAACCTTTTTACTAACAGCGAAATTTTAGCTTTTACCAACGAAATGACTCTTAAATTAAAATATTGTAAAAATAAGATTGAACAATTTAATGTCATAACAGAACTAGCTTGTAAGTATTTGTATGACTATAGTAACTGTTAACTGAAACAGAGCTTAACCCAACTATAAAATTCTCTAGTCTTAATTAATATTGCTACCGTGTAGATCGACGTAACTCCAGTGAAGAGGGTGTCGCCATATTTGTTAATGAAAAGTTGTTATAGAAAACTGGTTTCTTCTTTACTCAAATCAGGTAATGAGAAAGAAACGTTAAAGTTTTGCGCTATACTATCTTAGTGCTTCTTAAAGCGCTGTAAGACAGTGTGCTCGGCAGGTAGGAGCGATGAAGCTCTCTGTTAGCCAAGCAGCTATTCCAAGTGGGAGCTATAGAGCTCTCTGTTAGGATAGCCAGATAAAAATAAGGTAGAGCTGGAGAGCTCAATTACCTTGAGGTGCAGCCATGTTGGAGCTAAGGGAGCTGGCAGTTAGGATCTAAATAATAAGATGTGCACCAGTGGAGTTCAATATAAACTCTGATTTATTTCATATAATTACACTGAATTTATACATTATGAAAATTGCTGACATTAATTGTTTCGATCATTTCAACCAATCACACACCTTCGGCCATTGCTATTTTCAATATTTGATCATAATTTCTGTGCATGAAATTAGTGCACAGCGGGCATTACCCAAAGCTACAATGTAATGCTTTTCATCGATCGTTTACCCTATTGTACCATATGCTGTTGGTTTTGCTTTTCCTATTGCAAAGCATAAGCATAGTGTAAAGCTTTGCCGTCGTGTATCCATTGATACATGACACTAATATGTGCATATGTCATTCTGCATATACAAAAGAATGCTGTGAATCGCCTTATGGGTGTCTTGTCTGATTAATTCAATTTTATTTAATTGACAATGGGATGTGTGTGTGGTGATGCGCTCTACACTACCCTCGCTTAATCTTTCTGTTATTCAATCAGTTAGAGTCGAACTCTACTCTACCTACTTTCCTGGTGGTTCTTCTGAAGAAAATAAGAAAATTTGATGTAAGAATGATCTTTGTTATAATTATGGTTGATTGGAACACATGACCACACTTATGACTATGATAATATCAGCCTAGCGACTGTTCCCTAAGGCTCACTGATCTGGACTGTCCAAACCTATTCTATAATCATCACAACAATGTTCTCGAATTCAGGAATCGGTTTTGATTGGCGGGGATCTAAAATGCTGAGACCAATTCTGGGGTTGTTTTCGTGCTAATTGTTAGGAAAACTTGCTCACCGATCTTTAGTGGAGATTAGGTACCACAAAGTTATGACTCCAGTGTTCACTAGTAGCCTTGAATTGACACAGACAGAAGTGTGTCGTGATTAGCTGTAGCGGAAGTCTTTGTTATTTCTTAATTATCTGGAGGTAGCGAGTTGATGTTGGTTGATGTATGGTTGTAGTGTAATTGGGCTACGCTGTGATATCTTGGGCTAGTTGTCCAAACGTGCGTTAGAGTCACAACACAGTTGTGAGTACAAAAATAGGCTCCGGAGGCCTTGCTTATGATGTTACTGCGAGTATCGTTACCAGTTGTATAACAGCAAGTTAGGAGGATCTTGATGGAGTGAGTATGACGAGTGGCGTACTGCTATCTTGTTCAAAATGGTACACCTAAAAGAAAAATATATATTCATATTGGCGTTTGAGAACAGCTACGACAATTGCAAAGGATGAAAAGGAACAACAGCACTGACGTCAGCTGGTCCAGCTAGATTATCAACTTCTGCCGTCGTGATAGGCTGACGCAATCCTGTTGCACCGTTGGCGGGTATTTCTGGCTTCTTAAGATATCCTCCACGGATATCAGTTAACTGCAGCGTTGTGCGCTTTGTCCGTTCGACAAACCTGTAACATCGTTAGCTGCGATGTTGAGTAAGCACACCAGGAATCCAGTCTGTCTTAAAAGGAAGAATCTAGAAAGAAGGAAATGCGAGGGGCCGCTATTGGAGCGGGCATAAGCCTAACTCTCCTGGCTTATAGAGTAAGATTTAAAGCCTCTTAATGCTAGGTTTGAATCCTTATACTTTTATTAAGTTTTAATTCAGCAAAATTGGATACAACGTTCTAATATTTAACCTTATTAATAAAACAACCTTATCGCGTTAAGTCTGACATCAGAATAAATTTTCTTATATTTTATCAATTTCCATTGTCAATAAACGCCTACCTAACTACAACTTTCCACGCTTAGCAAAGTATTAATAGTTGACAATATAGAAAAAGAATTGCCCGATTTACTAGTGGCTGGTCAAGCGTTCAGAAAGAAAATGATGACGAAACGCAGACGCATCGCCACAGATCTACTTTCGACTATTCCGATCCCCATGTTTTACCCACCTTCTCCGATATACGTTCCAAATAGTAATGCTGCCAATCCCTCCGTACTGAATGTGTACCTCACCAGTGTTCCCAAAGTCCTCTCTCCTTTGGTTATAAATGAACTTTCTTCGGACCACTTGCCTGTTTCTATTATGTATAGCTTCGACATTAAATTCAATAATCGAAGATTATATGATTTCACTAGAGCTAATTGGCTGCTTATGCATAACGGCATGAAGCCGGGAATTAAAAATTGTCTTTTTTTAACAACTTAAAAATTTTCAAATTCATAAATACTAGATGGAATAATGTACTCTTGGGGCTTCAGAAGGCGAATAAACCTTTTTGGAATATAACCAAAATAATTAAAAATAAAAATCATATAATTCCTGCAATATTACATGAAAACAGATTACTCCTGACCAACAAAGAAAAAGCTGACTGCTTTGCAAGTAAGTTTTCTGTAAATAGTATATATATATAACATTTCAGCGCCTTAGTGATTCAGATACCATATCAGTAGTAACTAATGCAGTGTCCTCTTCCAACCCCTTATCAACGCTAATGTTTCATACAGAAAGCTAAAGTTATACCAATTTTAAAACCCGGCAAATCCTCCGACAGAGCTACAAACTACAGGCCGATCGGTCTGCTTAGCGGTCTTGGAAAAATATTGCAAAAAAAAACAATTACGACAAAAATAGAGGACGGCGCGACTGATAATAATAATCTACCTAACGAACAGTTTGGCTTTCGTAGTGAGCATTATATGAACCAAATCATAGTCAGATTAACGCAGTTTATCAAGAAAAAGCTTAAAGAAAAACAATCTATTGGACTTGTTCTCTTAGACATTCAGGCTGCTTTTGATACGGTTTGGCATGAAGGTTTTATCTATAAGTTAATTCGCGCTGAGGTACTATATCATTAATATGGTCCAAAGCTTTTTAAGTAATAGGTTCTCAATTGTTCATGTTGTACAGGAAATATCTGCACCTTATCCAACCATAGCTGGCGTTCCCCAAGGCTCGGTATTGGGTCTTCTACTTTATATAATACTAAAAGGAGCACGTCGTCGTTGCCCGGCGATATTGTAGATACCTAATGAGTGGGGGTGAGGTGGTGCATAATGCAGTGTGCGTGCGTACATTCAAATGTGTGGGAGAGTTTTGCTCCCAACGCCGACTCGTTCTCAAGCAGTGCCCAAATATTCAGTAAAACACAAAATTTTTGTATGGGAAGCCTACGAGGGAGTGGCTCGATTGGTCCCATTTTCGAGATTAAATAACGTTTTTTTAAAAAAGGTCTATGTACAATATTTCACCTCTCTACGTCGACGCGGTAGGCGCTGTTAAATATATAGTGAAAAAGTTGTGTATAACAACACCAAGAAAGGGTTGCCCGATTTGCGCTACTTTTGAACCTGTATTTGCTATTTGTATGAATTCGGCGTGTAAAAAAATATGAGCTCTTCACCTCAACGCCTTCTCAGGCAGCTTTCAAGTATATAGTGAACAACCAATGTTTTTTATGGCAAGAGCAAGAAGGGGTAACACGATTTAGTCAATTTTTAAAATTTTATTTACCATTGCTTTGGAAACACCACGTACGGAATTTTTTTGTATGGCAACCATACAAAGGAGTTGCCCAATTCATCCCATATTTGAACTTAATTTACACTTTTTTAAAAAAGGCCCGTCTACAAAATTTCAGATCCCTACTTCGATGCGTGAAGCAGTGTCCAAATATATAGTGAAAAATTAAAGTTTTGTATGGCAGATGGGGTCGCCCAATTTCGACCATTTTGTAATTTTATTTACTATTGCTATGAAAACACCATGTACCAAATTTTAGTCCTCTACGTCGACCAAGTGCCCATATATACAGTTAAAAAGAAATTTTTGTATGGCAATCCTACGTTACAGTTGCCCGATTTGTCCCATTTTTGAACCTTAATTTACATTTTTTTAAAAAAGCCGTGCCGGGAATTGGCAAAAATAAAGAAGAGTAAGTGTAGTAGAAATGCAGCAGATAATATCTACAAACCATATTGGTATGGATTTGAGTTATTAGGATTTCTTTCTCCTTGTGTGGAAATAACTTCTGGCATAAATAACAAACGCTAAAGATGCTAAAAACACCTGCTTATCCATTGTGATCCCATTCTCAAGTAAAAAATATAAGAAGTGAAGCCAACAAATTGGTGAGCATTTAAATGGAAACACTTGCTAAGTTTAAATTAACATGTCGGCACCCAACAAGCTCACAATTTGTTGCCGAATAAGTTGGCACAATTTGTATTAGTGCAAAACGAGGCTTAAGAGTGTATTATCTAAAGGAAGTGCTGGAAACCAGCACCATTCAACGGGAATAAATGTTATAACAAAATCAATACAAAATATAGTTATTATGTCCATATCTTTCTTCTTCCAGGGTAAGCATGTCGTGCTCCTAAGCAACTAAATAATGAAAATCAATTAATTAGTAAAACTTGCAAATTACTTCGAACATATCAAAACTTTATATATCGCAACAGAACTGACCTATCATAATAACTTTGCAATCTAACCCGAACCGAAACTTGATAGCGCGACGACTGATAACTTAACGGCACTCGCGAGACGAGTTATTTACGTCCCCCTATTCGGAAACAAGCTTTGCTCACAACGCGGATATATAAGCAAACAACAACAACCTTATCAGTTGTTTTACCGGTTGCAGAACCTGAGCCACTTCATAGTAAGTAATCGCCTTACATAACAATTACATTACCATGCGAGGTTAATTATTATCGTAATCATCGGTTATTTCGCTAAGCGCTTATCACAGCCAGTTGTTGGGGTAATCAACAAAATAACCTACGGCTGCAGAACAATTCCATGCGAGGTGTTCAGTCCTCACATAAATTGACATCCCACGATTAATATCCTGGCAACGTTTAAATTCCCTGATGCTTTTCCTTGTTGACAATTATATTTCCTAAAATCACCAAATCAAGAAACATCCAATAGAACCCTTGGGAGCTGCAGCTCACCAGAAGCAATCAAAATTCATTAATAAATACAAAAAAATGCACAAAAGCATACGTACTTCCTGATATTTACAATTGTTGACGACAGCAAGTGAAACACGTCAACCAGCTGTCTGTGGTACATTCAGACATCACATCAATCGTTGCTAGGGCAACACCAAGAGACGAGAAGATATAACGGGTTACAGCGGCTATATAAAGCCGACAAAATTCAGTAGATGGCACCATCGTTCATTCATTCATTCACGTTCATTCATTCATTCATTCATTGTCGATCGTTCATAGTGACAGCATCAAGTGAACATCACAGCGATTATTCGTAATATTCAGTATTGCATTGCCGACGGCAAATTCATGCGTGAGTGCGCGTGTATTAGTGAATGTGCAAAGAATACAAACACATATAGCCAACTGGAGTGAACAGTGTATTGTGAAGTGATATAGACACATACAGATAAACCAGATAAACCTTAAATGACAAGTGGTGTGATAGTGATAGAGACACATAAATCAAAAAGTGTGAGTAGAGCCTTGTGTAAACTTGAATCAATTTTGATGTACGACACAAAAACGCAAATCTCAAGCCCTTCTCAAATTAAATTAATTTGTACAAGTGCGGTGATAAAGGACACCTTGTTTCGTGAGCAATTATCTTAATAAACAAATACAATTATGAGTGAAAGTGGTAGTGTTAAGACCGGTTTCGAACACAAAAAAAGGCGCTTATGGCTGCTGTCGAAAGCAGTCTACAAAGATTGTACTCCAAGTACGAAATGAACCTCCCGGAATTTACCATCCAGGAAGCAACCAGCATTATCAGCAACGGATATGGTTCGCCACCGGGAGACAGTACAAATATAGTCAGCGAAGTAGAAGACATGTCAACTGACGAAGGAGAGACATCATCCGCACCATCATCTTCTGAGGATGAAAGCGAGGAAAACGATGAGAAAAATTTCACCGTCATGGAAAATAAGAAACGGAGAGCTAATCTGCCTGAACACCAGTGAAGAGGAAGCCATCGGGGTCGAAACAGCAACCAAGCAGGGAAGAAAGCACTGGTGGATTTTATCAAATCCTTGGAAACCGGAAGGACGTTGAGATTCAGCCCAAAGCAACAGCGGCCCAAGTAGAAAAGGCGGTGAGACCCCACCAATTGTCTGCCACAATCTTAATGTCAGAACATTCAATTCGAACTTGATAAGCTTGAGACGAGGCCAAAGTTTTTTATCAAAACGTCAAGAGGCACCAAGTGCATCATTAAGCCGATCACCCAGGACGACGATAAGACGCTGTTCAAAATACTTAAGGATATCGGCGTACAGAGTTACACTTTCACGCCAAAATATGACAGGACAACGACACTTCTGCTGAAAGGTGTTCAGCACACACACCAGCCCGAGGATGTGAAGGCAGTATTAGAACAAAAACTGCGTGGATTCACCATAAACACAGTAACGCATTTTAAAACTCCCAGGACCAAGGAATCTAACTCCTTCGTAGTTAACTTTGCAGGAAACTGCGATGTGAAATCCATTATGGCCACAAATTGCCTACTGAACCAAATTGTATATTGGGAAAAGTATAGCCCGTCGGGAGTCTCCCAGTGCAAGCGTTGCTAGGCTTTCGGCGACGTTGCAAGGAATTGTGCAGTAAATTATAGATGCGTAAAGTGTAAAAATAAACACAAGCCTGGAGAGTATGAGCGAAAAAACCAGAAGGAAGGTGCCCCATACTGCATCAACTGTAAGGCGGAAGGACATCCTGCCAGCTATAGAGGTTGCCCCAAGTATAAGGAGGTCATACAACAACGCACTAAGAAGAACGAGGAACGTCGCCAACGTGAAAACTTCGTGAAGTAAGCCACAAGGAACTACGTGCAGCCAGGTAAATCTTTCGCTCAGGTTATTTCTAATAAAACTGCCAACAATATTTTCGTGAAACCCACAGCCTCCAAACCACAACCAGCACCTAGGTTGGCCCCCAAGGCAGCTCCAAGAAAACACAGAGTGTCAGAAGTTGCCGATTTCTGCACCAAAGAGGCCAAGTCTCTCTTTGGTTGCGACCTTTTCGCCCTTATGGGCAAAATCAATAATTTCCTTCCTAAATACAGGAAGCTCTCCTCCATCTCGGAAAAACAAGCAGCTTACCTTCAATTTGCATTTGGACTATGTCTAGGCAATTAAGTGAGCTGAAAATCATGTCACTTAACTGCAATTCGCTGGTAAAGCACAGCAAAAGAGCAGCACTAAATCTCTTCCTCATTGAGCATAAACCCAGGTTTATGTTCCTCTCTGAAACTCTCCTCACTGAGAGACATAAGTTAGCTTTTGAGCACTACAACTTCGTCCGCCAGGACAAATCTGAGACCACCCTAGGCACTGCCCTTCTCATTAAGGAAAACCTTAAATTCGAAGAGGTGAAAATAAGTAACCTTTCCAATATGGAATGCACTGCAGTCAAGTTAAAGCTTCGTGACAACGAGTCTCTTCTCTTAATCGCCCTATATAATAGATGCTACGCCACAGGAGCTGATATCGTGAATAACATGAACAGCATTGCTCGAATCTCGGACAATTTAACTCACACGGTGCTTGGTGCTGATTTCAACGCCAGGCACCGGTTGTGGAATGACTCTGTTGTAAGTCCATTAGGCAAGGCAGTACATGACTGGCTACTCTTCAACGCCACCCATGATTTCATCGGCGTCTCGCAGGATACTCCGACTTTCCCGCGATCGGGGTCTATTCTTGACTTCTATATCGTAACCTCTAATCTAATTAATCTACTACCACAATTCTCAAATCAAGTCTGCACAGCGCATATGGCTGAATCTGATCACTTGGCAGTTGAACTCTCAATTACCCCCCGCGTACCCTTAAATATTTTGACTTCTGACCCTCAAGCCTGAACTTCACTCAAAGACGTTGACTGGCAACAATTTCAAGACAGGCTCTCTCAATTCCTCGCAGGAAATCTCCCTGACTCGCAACGGAGTCTCACGAACTTGGAAATTGACTTCTAGTGTAGTGCCGAGCAAACACTACAAAAACAAA
This sequence comes from Dioctria linearis, assembly GCA_963930735.1. Lineage (NCBI taxonomy): Eukaryota > Metazoa > Arthropoda > Insecta > Diptera > Asilidae > Dioctria > Dioctria linearis. The sequence continues at coordinate 81,525,650 of OZ005742.1, forward strand.
AATCTCCCGCCTCAACTGCAAAAATTATACAAATATAGGCAGAAACTTCGAAAAATACTTAACCGTATTTTTCACCGAACCCTTAATAGTCACAATTCCGCCTACAGAACTGTGTTATCACAAATTAATTGCTTGTCAACAATTATTGAGGAACAAACGAAAATGTTTCTCGATCAAGAGTTTAGGAAGAAACTGGCCTCCATTCAACCCGGTCCACACTGCTTTCAGGACATAAACAGGATTTGCAACAGGAAAGCAAAACTCACCAAAACCATTTTAAGCGGCTCGAACGCTTACAATCTTCCCCAAGAAAAATGCAACGCTTTCGCGGAATATTTCCAATCCACCTTCAAAGACATTTCATCTCTAAGCGATGCTAACTTTACGAACACCGTAGACTCCACTGTTGATGATTTCACTGCCCAGTCAGTGAGATCCTCCACCACAATCTTTAATTCCACAAACACGTCCTTAAATCCGGATGATTTAAGCATCTTTTCAAATCCTGCTCACGTTTTCGCCCTAACCAAGACTATCAGAGGCTAAAAGTCCGCCGGCCCAGATAACATTTCCAACAAAGTTATCAAAAATTTCCCACCTGTCGCCATAGAATTTCTGACAATTATCTTCAATAATTGCCTCAATAATTCATACTTTCCGGATGTCTGGAAAACCGCGCGCATAGTTCCAATCCCCAAAAAAGGAAGCTCGAAAAACCTTCACGAATTCCGGCCAATTTCTCTTCTGTCCAACCTGGGCAAACTTTTCGAAAAAATAGTCCGCCAACACATAGAAAATACCTGCCTCGACCTAAATATCAGGCAAGATACCCAATACGGCTTCAAGCCCCAGCACTCCACTTGTCACGCTTTGCTCAAATTCCTCTCTGATTCTACAAACGCCCTCAACAAAAGGGAGCAGACAGTAGGCTGCTTCCTTTATGTAGAGAAAGCGTTTGACTCAGTCTGGACAAAGGGGCTAATATTCAAAATCATAAACCTCGAGTTCCCGCCTTATCTCACCCGGGTTATATATAGCTTTCTGTCATCTCGGAATTTCTACATAGAAATTGAGAATGTCAAATCTCAGGCAACATCAGTCAGTGCTGGTGTCCCCCAAGGTTCGGTCCTCGGACCAACTCTCTTCAATCTATTCACCTATGATCAGCCTGCCAATGATTCAAATTCCACCACACTACTTTATGCTGATGACCCCCTGACGTAGGCCCACTCCATGTCATCCAATTTCGCCGCTACGAAAGTGGAGCGGCATGTCCTCAAACTTGATGAATTTAACAGAATGTGGGGCAAAAAAATAAACCTTAACAAATCTGAAATGACTTGCATCCGAAATTCCTCCACAAGGGGAAGACCCAACCTCACCACACGTGCCAACCCTATTATCAGAAGGAGAAACGGCCTCCCGAAAGATACAAAGCTGCTTATATTTAAACAGCTCATCCGTCCAATCATCTGCTATTGCTTCCCCATCTGGCACACCATTTCGCCATCCTATATGAAGCAAATCAGCGCCCTCGAAAGATAGATCCTAAGGGCCTGTACAGGAGTGTACAGAAAACCTGACGGACACTACTTTCCCAACACGTTTTTGTATGACAGTGCAAACATCACTCCAATCAAGGACTATCTCCTTTCCTTCGCGGTCAAACAACTTAAGAAGATCTCTCAACATCCTAACCTCCTCATTAGCTAGCTTTCAACGCACCTACAAGTTGAAAACTTCCACTACTTATCACCTCTTCACCTAATCAACTCGGAAACGAGAAACATTTACTACCTGGGCGAAAGATTTACTTTCTTCACTAGTACAGGAAGCCACCATCGTGGTTAGGACACCATCCTGGCATCTCGATCATCGTGGGACTTATCAACGCTGGACCATTCTGGACTTTCGAGATATTTCTCAGCATGTTGGAAGAAACACCAGTCTTCAACTCACAACAAGTTAGAGAAATCTCTAACATTCCACAATCTCCCACTCCCGTCCAACTTCCTTATTCCTCTAAATCCCAAAATTATTAAATAACAGACAAGAACACAGCTTGCCGTCGCGCAACAAGCTGTTAATAATTCATCGACATCGTGAAATATAAAATTAATAGTTATTCGAACAATTAAAGTGTAAAGTGCATTAAAGACATAAGTGAAACCTAGGCCAAAATAAAAGCCTGTAAGTAAAAACTATTAAATATCCCGGGATATCGGTTCGGTTTAAAATTTCGACATAATTCGTAAATCGCGTGTGAAGTACACTTGACTTGACTTGACTTGTAGATGGCACCATTCTTTTGGCAGAGTTGATCTGTATCAGAGCTAATCTGAGTTATAAAGAATCGTGCTTCCTACCTTTTCCATAGAAGATAATTATCGGCAGGGATAACATGAATTTCCTATCATATCACACAGAAGATAATTCTGGTCAGGAATAACCTGAATTTCCTATCATTTAGAAGATAATTCTGGTCAGGGATAGCCGGAGCGTCCTATCCTTTTACACAGAAGATAATTCTGGTCTGGGATAACCTGAGTGCCCTATACTTTTCTATAGAAGCATTTTACTACTATGTGCCCTCACGCACGAGTAAATGTATTTGTGCTACTTTTGTGACCTCACGCACCTTTACAGAAGATAATTCTGATCAGAGATAATCTGATTGTCTGATTTTTTCTAAGAAATCATTTTACTACCCTGGTACCCTCACACACCATCACAGAAGATAATTCTGATCAGAGGTAATCTGAGTGCCCCATTTTTCTGTAGAAGCATTTTACTACCCTTGTGCCCTCGCGCACCAACAAAGGCATTTGTCAATTAATACCAATTGCAATTTATTTTATTGACAGTTGCTTAATTCTTCTTCCTCCTCTTTTTTTCCAGAATTATAGCAAGCAAGAAGGCGTATCGTTTTTATTTGAATTTTTAAGTTGTTCATTTTTTATTTCTTTTTATTTTTTTGAAGTTTTGAATTGTACTAGTTTGTAGGTTAATTTGTTTCTGAACTTTTTGTGATATTAGGTTCAGATTCTTGTGATGCTCGACTGTTGTATTTTTTATAAACTGATGTGTTTTAGTTACAACTTACAAGTCGGTCCCTCTAAGATTATATAGACTCCCAAAGATCCATAAACAAAACTGTCCCATTAGACCTATTGTGTCTTCAATTAATAGCCCAGCATACCAGTTATCGAAATATCTTGCAAACATTTTAAAGAATTTAACATCACAGTCAGAGTACAATGTTGTAAATTCCATAGTTTTCAAAGATATTATTTCTAAGACTGAAATTGAGCCTAACGAATCTATGGTATCGTTCGACGTTGTATCTTTGTTTACCAACATTCCAACGAGACTGTGTTTGGAAATAAAAGAAAAATGGAATACCGTTGAGCCATTTACTAATTTAACAAAGAAAAAGTTCCTTGAAATGTTGGAATTTTGCATTATAGAAGCAAATTATTTCGTGTTCAATAAAGATATTTATAAACAAATCTCTGGTTTACCCATGGGAAGTCCACTTTCACCGATATTAGCAGATGTTGTTATGGAGGAACTAGTCAATAACACTGTAAGCAAAGTTGAAAGAAAACCCAGATTATTAAAGAAATATGTGGATGATCTATTTTCAATTGTACCACACGACAACATTAACAGTTTTCTCAATGAATTAAACAATTTTCACCCCAAACTACAGTTCACAGTAGAAATGGAAGTAAATGGTTGCTTACCTTTCCTGGACGTCAAAATCATAAGAAAAAAAAAGAGCTCAAGTAAACCCACATCATCTGGTAGGTTATTACATTTTAAATGCAATCATCCATATTACCAAAAAATTAACACTGCAAGAAATTTCATAGGTGGAGTATTAAACATAAGTCATCCAGAGTTTCACTACAAAAATATCCCTAGTATACATGCAATTCTTTCGCAAAATGGATTCCCAAAAAAGATAATTAATTCCTTGGTGTTCCAACACATACATAAACTACGGCAATAAAACACTAATTGCCAAACCAATTCCTTAAATAATATCCCTCAAAACCTTACAGATCAGTAACCTATATCCCGGTCCTTTCAGAAAAACTTAATAGAATAGTTCAATCCAGTAATCCACCTACAAGACTACCGCTAAACTCCTTAAAATCAGTAAAAAACTGCTTTAGCAAAATAAAAGATAAAATTCCAAAGGAATTGGATTCTAATGTGGTATATAAAATGCCCTGTGGGACAGTACAGGCAACATGTCCTATGTTGGAACAACAGGGCAGCATCTTAAAAATAGAATAATGAACCCCAAATCGGATATAAAGTCAAAAACCAAAGGGAAAACGGCTTTGTCAAACCACTGTTTATCCAATGATCATCAGCCAGATTATATTAATGTTAAAATTTTATGCATTGAGCATAACTACAGTAAACGCCTTACTCTTGAGGCCTTGCACATTCAAAGGACAAAAAATACAATGAACAGACGAACAGACACAGACAGCATACACCCCATTTACTGCAGTCTCTTAGAGAATCCCATAAACTCCTAAATACATAGAAAAATGAAAAGGAAACTGGCCGTAATGAATCTCTATCGATCAGATATTTACCTACTAGTTGAATTTTAAAACTTGACTAGGGCAATTCACTAAGCCTCATATTTCATGTTAATTTATTAGTAGTGTTATGTTTTGTGATTTATATTTATCTTTGTGTTAAAAACATTAATGTTTCAACAGATGTAAGCTAAAACAGCCCGTAAGTAAACAATAGACGCAGCATTTTTATTGTAATAGCAAAGCTAATATACTTGTATAGATTTATTACGGTGCTTCTGAGGACGGCAACGATATTTGCCGAAACGTTAGACCAATAAAAGGACTACACATGATTAATTAGTTTTTTTATTAATCGTTGACTGCTACACCCGAGAAACTAAAACACATCAGATATTAGGCTAAGCAAGTTAAATTGAATTTTTAAATAAAATTTTATATTTGAAATACTAAAGAACTGAGTTGTCCTTTAAGAACCGGCTTCCTCCCTCACGAACGAGACTAGATCTCTCTCACACGAAGGAATTGTTTAGCAATCGCTGATTATTTCGCCAGAATGCGCCCTTGGCTGTTGGAAGAATCTACCGTATATTGGGCCATAACCAGCACTCACGAATTACTATGGTTTCAATATTCTTCTAATATAACTAGTGTGCGCCTATCATAAAAGAAAAAATGGATATTGCTTCAAAATATCTTCCTATGTAATATTCCAAGAATCGCGACCTCTTAGATTGAAAGTTTATTGAAAGAAAATATTTATTTAATACTTATATATGTATTTGGCTTTAATTCTACAAATGTGCCGCTAAAGCACTATAAATTCGGATCAAGACCCCGATCTGTGTTTTGCGACTGCGCAAAACACAATGCCTGAATGCTCGAGGCATCGCTCTATTTATACTCTGGGTGGCAAATGCGCAGAGTATGTGGGACTGGAGAAAGTCAATTTTTGTGTGCCTATTATTAACTTGTTTGAAGCTGAAAATATATAGAGTTACTTTGTCGTGTCCCAAAGCAATCACACAACGAAAATCTTCTTTAATAAATCAGAACACACGAATTGTTTTAGACATAAAGCTTTAATTTGTACAACACTGACCTATCTTACTTTACTTTACAACTAACCCGAACCGAAACATGATACTGCGATGACTGATAATTAAACGGCACTCGCCAGACCATTCATTGGTCTTTTATGCCCCGATATTCGGAAGTACTTTCTTTGCTCACAACGCGGATGTAAACAAACGACAACAACCTTGTCGTTTGTTCTACCGGTTGCAGGGTCGCTTAGTAGTAAACAATCGCTTTACATAGCAATTACCATGCTAGGTTAATTGTTATCGTAATCGTCGATTGCTCCACTAAGCGCTCATTGCAGGCAGCTGTTGGGCTAATCAGCAAAACAACCGACAATTGCAGAACTATACCATGCGAGGTTATTGTTTAGCAATTGCTGATTATTTCGCTGTAATGCCTTTGGCTGCTGGAAGAATCTTCCGTATGTTGGACCATCACAACTTGCTAGTTATATACATATATGCTACAGGCTATATTTTGGTCTTTACCAGCTTATTACTATGTTTTCTAATAAATATTTACAATGTGCTTTAAAAATTGTGTCTGATGTATTAGTACCTAGAAATGGGACACTCTGAAACTAGGTTACAATGTGTTGTTTTAAGATAATAGCTAGAATAATATAGAATATAGAATAATAGCTAGAATTAGTTAAGACTAACGAAACCGAGGTCTAACTAAGTATTTTCATGAGGTACACAAATAATAAGCCTTAATTATTATTTACATCAAGTTTCATTGGGGTACTCAGAGCTTGTGTGAGGTCATTGTTCTAAATTGTACATGAATCTATTTCCCCTAACGGATTTGTGGTAATAGGTTTGTCTATTGAAGCCAGTTTAGGATATGCGGCGCCTTGTGTCTAGGGATTTTCATGTAGTTATTGTCGGTATACCTATAGAATTTCTGGTTCCCGATATGTTTGTAATTGTCAGTTTCTGTACGTCATTGGCTTATGGATTACCTGAGACATTTTCTCTCGAAATCCTTATTTACTCCATTTGGGTCGAGTTTATGTCGAACCTAATGGGAAATGCGTACCCAAATATTGGGCGTATTAGCTGCTTGTACCAGATGGTTTTAATCCTATTTTGATTGGTAGTTCAGGTTTCATTACTGTTGAGAAAGCAGAGGAGATGTAGCTGGCTTTGTGCAGTTTATCCTTGATGTGATCGTTGAATTTTAGGTTTTCTGTAAAGATGACTCCCAGGTACTTCAGTTGTTTTCTGTACTGTATGATTTGGTTGTTGATTTTAATTTTACTTTATTCTTTTTAATATTTCTTGAAATATTTTTGTAGTTGTCTTTACCATTTACTTTAATTATTAATGTTTGGCATTTCTCAATATTAATTTTTAAATTACATTTTTTATAATAATTAAATAGGGTATTTAGGTAGCTGTTTATTTGCGATGTCGCAGGGAGAAATTTGCTGTTTGCTGTGTTGAGAATTATGTCGTCTGCGTATGTGATGATTTTAAAAGGGTCGACTGGGAAGGGATGTCAGCCGTATAGATGTTATATAGTGTGGGGCCGAGCATTTATCCTTGGGGTACTCCTGCTGTGATGCTAAGTGTTCCCGAGATCGTATCCTTGATTTTTACGTTGAATTTCCTGTTAGTTACGTAAATGTGCATATTCTTGCATAGATCTGGATTGAATATGTATATATGCTTCATAAGCAGTGGTGTCGAACGCTTTTTTGGTGTCTATCCTGCACATTAGAGTAGCTTTTTCGCTATTTAGGTTTTTTGTTATGTGGAACTGCCTGAATCCCATTTGGAAATCTGAAATTACGTTGTTTTTCTCTATATGGTCCTGTATCTTGAAACTTAGGAAGCGTTCATAAATTTTGATTATTGCTGGTAGAAGTGAGATAGGTGTATAGCGGGTGATTACATAGGCTGTTTTCCATTTTTGGGGAAAGTATCCGATATTATATGAATGGTTGAAGAGGATTGCTAGGATGGTTCAGAATTTTTTTTTTTTGTTTTTCTTACGAGGTACACGATCCGGTCCTACCGGTTTTTTAGTTTTGCTGCGTTTATTTAGATGGCATATGTGGGACAAGAACTGCTTAAATGCTTAAATACAATTGCGAAAAATAGAGCGGCCGACGACCACTGCAGATTCCTATGCTATATATGCTCCAGAAAAAGTTCCTAGAGAAAATGTGAATATGACTGCAATAGTCGTCTGTCGACGGCGCCTTTGGTCGTCCGACCACTACACATTCCTATGTAATACACGATCTATAAAACGTTCATAGAGGAAATTGTTCCTATTACTGCAATAATTATCGACTGTCGAAACTATGTTTAAGCCATATATTTGATATGTAGTAGTTCTGATTGTTGAGAAACGTCATCATATCCCTGACCGGCAGCCGGCAGCTGTAAAATTTGTTAAGTTTTTGTGTTTTGATATATTTTAATTATATAGGAGGGTACATTTCCTTTTGCATAGAAGGGTATATTTTAATTACATAGGGGGTATACGTAGGAGTATATATGGTATATGGTAAGTTTAATTGTATCGTGACAAAACATTATCCGTTCAGTGGGATGTCCATTATTGAGCGAGTCAAAATAAAAACACCACACCAAGAATGATATGCATAGAGTAAACTACTACTGTAAACTAATAAAAATATAAATATGACAAAGAGATGAACGGACGGCAACAGACCTGAATACAGAGAAGAGATGAAACCCTGATGAGTAATAAACATCCCTGTCGCCAGACGATAATTAATGCTGAAACCAAGGACGAAAATTTCTAGCGCAATGAATGGCGTGTATGAGAAAATAAAAGGTGTTTGCTTTTGAGTAGCGATTTTCAGGAAAAATACATCTTACAATACATACTAGGAGGATGTATGTATATTATAAGTTATACCATATGTGTATGTAATACTTTTCAGGAGCTAACATATTTTCCAGTTATCTATGAGTGTTATTATTTATTTGAAAGAAATTATCTATTCTCCTTTATTGTAGATGTATCCCAGAGGTAATCACATTTTTGTAATGTGTCCGTAAATTTGAAATCATTTTACGAGCCTTGTGATCCCCTACTTTTATATAGAGACATTTTTTAAACGATTGACAAGTTTTATGGGCCTCTCTGCGGGAGTCGATAGAATATTTTGCTTCATGTGTGTTCAAATTATTGTCATATGTAGCATATTTGAAGCTGTCGAAAATTTCGCCACAACCATTCTGTCTGATGAGAGAAGACGTATCTCTGAAGCACGTGTTGTTGCGAATATACCATGATTTTCAAAAACAGTTAATGTGTAATAAAGTGATGAATAAAGCATTGAGAGCTTTATGAAATGTCACATAATCATCTTATTCTTAAAAATAAGCAAAAAATCAATTCCAATAAAATTGTAAAGAAACTGTCCATACATGAGGGTAACGGGAGTCAGCTTGTGGTATGTGTTAGGTTTTAATGATGAGTTTATTTTATTAGAATGCCTAATTTTCGGCAATATATTCACAGAATATAGGCTCCAAGTGTGTAACAGCTAAGTACAGAAAACTAATTAATTCAGAATAAGCGAATAAATGCGAATACAATGAGTCATTATACTTATCTTTTTTGATGCAAAGCTACTAGAAACTAAACTTCAAGTAAGTTTTCTTGTGCTACAGATTATAATAATATTAAAAGCATAACGCAGCTACATCATTCCACGGGCTCCTTTCAGGGTCGAGTCAATAGCATTCTATGAAATATGTATTGCTGTTTTAACCTCGCACCAATACGATTCCAATTACAGAAAGATTTTAGAATAGAATGTGCCTCTCTGTGGTAGGGAGCTTTCGCTCCATGCCTTTAAAAAAGTGCAATGAATGGAAAAATATATTGCAATAATTTTTGCCGTATAGTTTCATTTTGTACTTGTCAAATTTCCAAACATTTCGAAAAATAGTCAATAACTACCAATTCATAGGGCACATCTCTTTGCAATAGTCTCTATCACAATCTTTCTCTTAGGAACTTAGAAACTTAGCTATTGGTAAATTATAGACCAGCCAATTTATGTTTTCCAGGCATTTTGAATGCTTAACTCCTTCCAATCAAAAACTAAATTTTCTCTTAAGAGGTTGCGAGGAGGCTGTGAAATGGCCGATAGGCTTGGTTAGAAAATTTCAAACCTAGCAGCTTTGTAGGTTTGCTGTATTGTCATAACAATTATTTGTTGAATTATTGAACTGATCTTCTCAGGATTATCCTTATTAAATTTAATATTAATTCCTATAGTTCGTCTATTAAGTACCTCTAAGATTTTATCACCTTCCCTTCATTTGAAGGTGCTTTAGGATATCTATGTGCACAATAACTCCAGGGACCTATTTCTGCTACTCGTCTAATAATAGCAAATTTACCAATATTTTTCAATTGCCATGCTCCTTCGTCCCATATATACCCAACTTTGCCTTACCAATTTTGGATCAATCCGTGTACTATTTAAGATATCCCTTTTCAAAGGGTAAGTCCCACGAGTGCAACTTTCTTCTATGTTTTCCTTGAATGGTGTTTCAAAGTTATGGCGTTCCGGCAAATCGTCTGAGATTGGACTGGCCATCGGATCCTCTAAGAATTCTTGGAGGACTTTCAGGTGGCTTGTTTGTTCTTTGGAGATTTTTCCACTGCAGTCTAATTGCATTGAGAATGGCCTACTTCCTAACATGAAAAAGCTATTAAATTCGTGAGCAAATTCGAAGCAAAATTAAAGCTTCGGTGTGTGCTGCACGTATAAGCACGATTCAGTAATTAGACAGAAGTAAATTTCTGCACCAAAAGTAAGGTTCTGCTTAACTAAAGGACACATTACACATAAAAATATGAGCCATTAGTCACGTTATAAGTCGTGTGCGCGATTTCTTGATTTTTCACCTAGTTCTTATCTTAAATAATTGGCTAAAAGTATCCGATAACTTGTTTTGTTAAGTGCATAGTGCTCGGTTTGCTTTTCTTTGATTTATTTACTCGTATTTCGACAGAAATCGTCTTTAAAACTTTATACGAGCAGAATATACTGTCATCTGTTAATAGAATGGCAACCAATACCACGGGACAACCATCCACATTACAAAATTCCAATTTGGGTATTAACACAGCTACGAGAGACACCCGCTCCTCCAAGAGTAAGCAGAATAGAACACCGTCCATTACATCACAACAAAGCCCAGCTCTGATTCATGATGCAAAAATTTCCAATCAGTACAGTGACCCTCTAAAAAAAGATCATAGTGATCTCCAGATGCTGATAACAACACTAGTTAATAACTTGAGTGACAAATTGGATAAGTTTAAGAATGATTTGCAACAACAAATAAATTCTATTCATGATAGATTTAATGAACTTGTTGAAGAAAGGCTTGGCACAGGTTCAGCACAAATTAAAGGTATTATTGCTAAAATTGAAGATCGTATGGACATTCTTGAGCGGCACATCTTGGTAAGGATATTATACTAAATGGTATTCCGTGCGCTGAAAATGAAAATTTGACGGAGATTTTCAACAATATTTGCAGATCTATCAATATTCCCACTCCTCAAATAAAAGATATTTTCCGAGTAAAATATAAAACAAATCATGATGGCTCTATCATCGTTAAACTTAATTCCACATTTCTTAAAAACAATCTCCTCATAGCGGTCAGTGCTAATGCAAAGCGACGTATGGCAGTTACACTTCGTAATGCTGGATTCAACTCTGATAGGCGAATTCATATTAATGAGAGCTTAACCAAACGAAACTATATAATCTATCGGGAAGCCCAACGTCTTAAAAAGCGTAATCAACTGGTATCGGTTTACACTCGGAATGGACGAGTTCTTGTTCGTCGTAAGCCAGGAGATATTAGCCAAATTGTCTCAGATTGCAATCTATTGGAGAAATTCGCAGCTACAACGGCTTTAAATATCGATATAAACAATGGCAATGACAACCTACCTGCATGATGTTTTGTACTATATCTACGTGCTGTTACGTTTATAATTCTCGCATGAATTTCTTCGCGACCTTTTAGTTATATATGATGATGAGCTCTCTAGATATACACGAGTAAGCAAGTAATGTACTATTAATATTTTATGAATTTTTTCTCTTGTTACTATTAATTGCTATCTGTGAATTGAACTCTTTAATGTACTGCTTAAGTATTTTTTTTTAACTTTTATTACTACTTACTCTCTTGCTAATACACTTGCTATATATTGCTTAATGGATCTTGATCACTTATCTTGTTCTATGTGTATAGTTTTCTTTAATGAACATACAGAATGTAGTCAGTTCTTGACCCTGATTTGCGCTGCTCACTCTTTTATGTACATTATATATATTTGTTTTTTAACAACTAGTAGTTAAGTTATAATGAATTACTCTAGTATTCCGGGTCCTGGTGGCATAAATAACTTTCGAATTTTCCTGGATATTTTGTGCAAAAGACGCAATGGTTTACGGATATGCCACTTTAACGCCCAGAGCATACTGCCGAAGATCGATGAGTTTAAAGAGGTTTTCAATGCTTCCTTATTAGACGTGATATGCATATCAGAAACATGGTTAAAGGCTCATATTACCGATGAGATTATTGCTCTTACTGGTTATAGGTTTTTTTCGCAACGATCGGTTTAATCGTACTGACGGTGGAGTAGCTATCTTTTTGAGAAATACTTTGCATGACCGTATTGTTCCTCTTTCTGATCCCGGTGCTGAAATAGAATATATATTTGTTGAAATATTTGCCGGTAGTAATAAATGCTTGTTGGGTCTGTGTACCTCCTCATTCAACTGAATTTAGTCCTCTTAACAATTTTCTTGCAGCTGTCTGTCATGCTTACCAACATATTATAATAGCAGGAGACTTTAATGTGGACATGCTGAATGACACAAATAGAGGCAATCCTGTTCATGAAGTGACTTGGTCTTATAGTTTATCTTTAATAAACTGTCTTCCTACTCATTTCACAACAACATCTTCCACTTTACTTGATCTTTTTCTTGTAGCCGACCAAAATCGGGTGATGTATCAAAATCAGCTGTCATTTTCAGCATTCTCGAAGCATGATTTGATATTTCTAACATATGATATTGATCTTAGTGGGAGTAGTGAATCCCATGTATTCACATATCGAAATTTCAATGCCATAGATTGCGGCTCTCTTTTCAGTGAAGCATCTGAGCTCCAGTGGGAATGTCTCCGACGAACAACGTCCGTGCATGAACAGATATATTATTTTGAATATCTCATAAATTATCTGTTTGAGAAATATGTCCCTCTAAAGACGCATTATATTGCTGACACTAACTGCCCCTGGTTTACATCTCGGATTCGGACATTAATCCTACAGAGAAATATTGCTTACGGAAGGTGGAAACGTTTTCGAACACCGGAGTGCTGGGAGGCTTATCGTGTTTTACGCAATGCTGTAAATCTGGAGATTAAATATTCTAAAAGACGCTACTTTGCTTCCAAGTTTGATAGCAAGCTTCCTACTAAGATATTATGGCGAAATCTTAAGAACTTTGGTCTCAATTGATCTTGCAATCCAGATATAGATATTGACCTTGATGATCTCAATAACATGTTCGTTGGTACAGTGCCGGATGCATCATCGGATCCTCTTGAAATTCCTGCCTTTGATTCATCTTATGATGGATTTTCTTTTGCACAGGTTGACCAAGAGGAACTTTTTAAAGCCGTTTTCTCGGTCACATCAAATGCTGTTGGTCTTGATAATATACATCCCAAATTTATTAAACTCTTATTGCCTATTATTATTTCTAATCTGACGTATATATTTAACACTATAATACTCACGTCTGTATACCCTGAATCTTGGAAACTATCCAAGGTCATCCCCCTCCCTAAGAATTTAAAACAGAATCCCCAGGAGTACCGACCCATCTCCATTTTATCTTTCTTGTCCAAGGTTTTTGAGCGGCTTATACATAAGCAAATACTTAAGTATATTGAAACTAATAACCTAATGTCCAATTTACAATCTGGATTTAGACCTAAACACAGTTGTACGACAGCCCTACTAAAGATTTCTGATGATATTCGCTTGTCTATGAATACTGATATGATAACTGTTTCCCTTTTAGATTTCTCCAAGGCTTTTGATAAAGTTAATCACTCACTACTCATATACAAGCTTAAAAGATTGTTTAATTTCTTTAGTTGTGCTTGCAGGATTATTTGGTCATATTTGGAAGACCGCCAGCAAAAGGTCTGCTGTGGTGAGTACTCCTCTGAATTTTTACCTGTATGTAGTGGTGTTCCACAGGGGTCAATCCTCGGGCCCTTGCTTTTTTCTGTGTTCATAAATGACATTTCTTCAGTCATTTTGAATTGTAAACTTCACTTGTATGCTGATGATTGCCAGCTATATATTTCAAGACCACGTGGATTGATGGAGGATGCTGTATGTAGACTGAATGAAGACCTTAGATTAATATCTTGGTGGGCACTACAGAATAAGCTTCTTCTAAACCCATTAAAATCTAAAGTAATTCTATTATATAGAAATAATTTCGACATCACAGACTTTCCTGAGGTGATGTTAGATGAAAATCCTATTCCATACAGCAGGTCGGTAAGGAATCTTGGCATCATTTTTAACACTGCACTTACGTGGTCTGACCATGTCAACAGTATTGTGTCTAAGATTTACGCAACGCTTTGTAAGCTTTCCGTTGCTTCTTTCGTTACTCCTCGAAATACAAGGCTCATGTTAGTGAAACAACTTATTGCTCCTTTGATTACCTACGGATGTGAATTGTTTTGCCAGCTAGATTCCTGCTCGCAAAGAAAAATCACTGTCGCGTGCAATTCGGCTGTTCGCTACGTGTACGGTCTGAGACGATATGACCATGTTTCTCCCTATATAAAATCCGTCTTTGGATGCACCTTAAGAGCGTATCTTGATTCCAGGGTAATTCTATTTTTGTATAATTTAATTGTAAAAAAGGTGCCTAGTTATCTACATGAAAAATTATTGTTTTCTCGGTCCAGTAGAACAGTGGCGTTGAAGGTGCCAAGTTTTAGTTATCGTGTAACTGAGCGTCAATTTTTCATTTATGCTACCAGGTTGTGGAATACTTTACCTATGGAGATCAGAAGGAGTGGTGGCGGTGATTTCAGGGGCAAGATACTGGATTATTTCTCTTATCGATAATTATTTAATTAATACTTTTTTAATTTTAGTGTACATGCAATAGCTTTTTTTTTCCTCTTAATATTATTGTATAGATATAGTTTTAGCGCTTTTAGTTTATCTTATTTTATTTATTTTTTTTTCTTGTCTATTCTTTAGTTTATTATATTGTTAAGTTTACCTACACATAATAAATAAATAAATGAAAAAATGAAAAAAAAAATAAATGATAGAATGAAGCAGAAGTAAATTCCGGCTTAGATGTGAGGTGGAAGTGAAGCAGAAGTGAATTTCTACAGTAGGAGTAAATTCTTACTTAGATGGCAGCAAAATCGGGTTTTGGATAATTAGGAAAAATCAGAGTAAATTCTGATGTATTCAGATTAAATTTTGAATTGGGAATGTGGCTTGTTGTTGTTTTATACCCGCCGTGAACCGCTACGTTTCAGCTTCATGATGGGTTGCTCTGGCAACGCTCATTATCAAAGTTGTTTTCGATTGATCTTTGACTGCGATATTTGGAAGGAATTGGGACGGCGTTGGACAAAAGGGAGGAAGTTCCCTAGAGTTAGATAAGTGCCTTCTTTTAACTTATTTTAAAAATTGAATTTTTTGTGTTTTTTTTTTATCGGTTTATGAAATGCAAACTAGGGAAGGAAAAGCAGCGAGGGAATATAAGGAAACTCAGTGTGGCCATTTCGGAAAAGACAATTCTTTTTGAAGTTATCATAATTTGTTTTATTTAAGTTGATACATAAATGAGCTTTTTAGTTATTGAGTGACATAGTCGACATTATAAGTATATTAAGTTATATTCGTGAATGTGTAATCACTGAGCTATATTTCCCTTTGAATTTGGAATAGTGTATTAACTTTGACGTATTGTGAAATAAACCATTAACTTTATATATATATATATTCGCGTTATCATTTACAGCCGCATCCTTACTTTTATTTAATGTTAAGGTAGTAATAGTTATGATTATTAAACTTAAAAAACTTTTGCGGTATTTTAGTATATTCAGAGGAACCTGTTCTATAATCGATATTCCACGTTGAATCTTACATGATTTTGTTCATCAATTTGTATACTTCCGTTATGGAATATTTTATTAGAACTAAATAATTTTCAATAAAGATTCTTATTGCGGATAACGACTGTAATAAGACATTACTAATACTAAAACACTTTATTGTAGGTAACGACTGCAATAAAAATTCTTATTGCGGGTAACAACTGTAATTACTAACACAAACACACTTTATTATGGGTAACGACTGCAATAGAGATTCTTATTGCGGGTAGCGATTGTGATAAGAAAAATACTAACATTAAACACTTTATTGTGGGTTTCGACTGGAGTAAGAACTACTAACTTCACTTTATTCCAGGTAACGACTAGAATAAAGAATATCCTCATCCCAATCCTCATTAAAATAATACACCAAGTAAATCTACTGCTGAACATTGATCAGATGAGTACAAAGTATATTACAACAAAATCACTATATTTGCCATTAACATTATATTTTGCATTTATGGAATTTTGATAAATTAAAATATTTACATATTATATATTTATTAAGACACCTTATTTATCAAATATTAAACCATTAGTTTGGCAGCGAAGTGTACTATAGACGTAGTGAATAAACGAATAGAAGCACGGAATCACTGACTTTATACGAGTGGCATAATTTTCAGGACATTGTCTCATTTATTGAACCCTTACGTCTTGAAATATTTCTTCATTTCTATTTAAGCAGTTTTCTGCATAAATTGGTACATTTTAAGTCGTATTTTCGGCAGCCACATCTTTGTTTATTACAACCACTTGCACAGCTGCAGCTAATACTTTTTAATAAATTTTCGGGAATTAAATCTGCGCTGTATGGGATAAGTTTCTGCACTAGTCTACCTAGAGGTTCGTTCCAGTCTCATTGCTCAATATCTTTTGTTATCAGGCTCGTTGTCCAAATAACCAAAGCTATTTTTCGGAAAATGTGAGATTGTGTTGAAACAGGCCTTATATGAAAGTTTCAGATTTTTTTAATATCTATGAAGGACATTTTTCGCTAGGAGGTCACGCTTCACCGAAAATAGCAAAAAAAAACACTTGAAATCCTAAACACCCCCCCCCCCCCCCCCCGGCACCATTTATCAATGACAGTTTATCTTGTGTCTAATTTTTGTATTTTTGTCTTAATAAATTCTTCTTTACCTAATTTTTCGACAGATCCTTGCCTTAATATTTTTTTTATTTATTTTTTTTCAAAGAGGTATTGGCACTAGCCTATACACTATACTAAGAATTTTGAATAATTTGACATACGCGTTGAGACCAAAAAACGTCGATATTCCAGGAAAAATTAAATTATTTTACGGGAAGGTTAAAACGACATAAATATTTTTGAGATGCTTAGTAAGAATGAATTTCGTACGACTTTGGGAGACGTAATCAGATTAGAAATATCTAAACATACATTTTCCTTGTTCTACTTTCTAAAACCATATTCAGAAACGTTAATAAATCAGGAAATATAGATTGTTCTCCTTTATTGAAAGGAGCGCTGATAATAATCCCTTATATTGTCCCTTTTCTTCTTAAGTTGTAAAAATCAAACCTACAGTTTGAGAGAATAAATTTCTCTGAATAAAAAATGTTTATCACCCCCCCCCCCCCCACACACACCTTCTGGTTTTCTTCTACCTATACATACAATTAAAAATTCAATAAAACCCAAAGTGAAAACTTGGAAAATGTGACGACGTCTATACCCCACAACGCTTTACCGATAATCAACAAACTGAAAAGTGAAAATTCGAAAGTCCTATATACTTATTTTCAATCCATATAAATCAAGAGTATCAATATGTAATTAACTCAGACAAAATCCATATTAATTTTCATCCATACGTCAATTCAATTTCCATTTTGTCCCGCCCAGAACTTGGCTATTCTACATAATTGACAAGGTCCAACGATGATATATTCTCCGTATTGTGGAGAAAAGGCAGAACCGACATGAAGTATCCTAAATAAACCTGTGCCTGTCAATTAAATTCACGATGAACAAAGAAGACGGTCATCTGTCTTTTTAGACCTGAAAGATGACCGAGGATAAAATATTTTAAATATTTAGTTGAATGTCATAATTTTAAGTAGCTTTTAAGACTTGTTATGAAATATACTAAAAACCTTTCCTAAACACTGAATTGACTTATTACGGACATTTAACGTTGGTATAAAATTTTATACCTATGCCGGAAATATTATCTTCCCATTACATAAACACTAGGTTAGGGATATTCACACATCCTTCTACAACCGCAACAATACTTACAGGAACATTCCCGAATTTAGCAGCACTTGGGTTCTGTGCACTTATGTGTCCTAAATCCTTCCCGTCGTATTCAATCATTTTTTTTAAGAGGGTTATGTATGAGCAGGACTTACGATATCTTAAAGCTTTTCAATGTGCTTGCGTAAAGGAAGGAAATAAATCAATAAAGGATAAAATAATTTTTCCGAAAGGATACTGGGAGCTCTCAATGTATGTCAACTATATATTTATATGCCGTTCAGGCCTAACTCACCTTTTCATCTTGAAAATTCCTTCAGGAACAAGTCCATTCTTGAATCGTTTGCTGATCGAAAGAATACTTTCCACTCTTATTGCTTTTAGAGATGGAGACGCATATTGAATTTTTTTTTTTTTGTAAATAAGGTAAACAATTGAGTTGGGCAGATCCATGTTGAATATAGACACAGAGCACATAAACTCGTAGCAGTAACAGATTGGATCCGGTAGTGACATACGAGTATCTGTGGGATTTATATTGGACTCATATTAAAATCTCAATATGAACAGGTACTTTTATTTTGACAGTAGAAAAAACGTGGTATAATAAAATGACAAGTCACATAAAATCAAACGGTTCGCATATTTTTACACGTTTACATAGTGCCGAAAGGTATTTTTATCAATTGTTCTCAGTTCCTAATTTTGTCTTTAATTTTAGTCAACGAGAATATTTAATGTTTCGCAGCCTTCTAAGGAAAAGAAAAAAAATGGCTGAAAATTTTGGATTATTGGTTTCTTGAAATTAGAATGCGAAGAAGTACGTCTTGTTTGAATATCTGTGGCTGAGAACTGAAGGAGAAGCAGAAGATGGTAAGCTGTTCCACAACCACCTCGTTCTACTTATGTATGATTTATTAAAAAACACAATGCCTATGGTGTCTGAAAATATATTTCATAAGAGTGGTATACCGATGGATAAAAAAAATATAAAAAAAATTATACAAGAATAATAAAATAAAATATATAATATGTAGAAATGTCGATAAAAAAACGAGACACATCCGCCGTACGACGACGCTGCTCCAAGGAATTCATCATCGTTATTAAGTCTTACACGAACAATGTCCATCATAATTTCCGAATTTACATATACATATGTTTTAGAGATTTAAATTTATCTGCTAGACGTAGCTATTGTAATTATTTGGTCCAGCCGATCGACCCGCATACATTCGGCGATTAGATAAGGTGGCAACACTTAAATGGATTTAGATTTCTCTCTTGAATAGCGCTGAGTAATAGAAACTGGATTAACGCCAAAAGTTTTGCTGGATATCATGTAGCCGCGGCTCTACTTTTGCATTCTCCTTTTGGCCATTATAGGACAATTTTTCGGGACTCGATTTTCTCGAATTGTACATGTACGATGTAACAACGTGATTTCAAATAAAGTAGTAGCGGCAGTCCAGTGAACAAATTACAAAAGTAAAAAGAAAGCGGAAGCGGTCGCAACTTCCACATTTGGTCGCCATTGTTCACCGTTTTGTTGGAGTCCTCGAAGTGACGATATTTATGAATCTCCAAAAAGCGATCACGCCGCATAGTTTTCGCGATACAATCATTCAGGATATCGTTATCAGTGCTCCAATATGAACGATTAATGGCAAAACTGTTATACCCACTTATTATCAGTATGCCGGTGAAACAGCAGATGTCCTGAGCAGTAATATTTGCGTTTGGCTTGCCGAGAAATATAACGTATTTCTCAGACTCCTCGCAAATGTAGCGCCCCAGGTCATCATGAACAAAATTTTGAAATTGCTCATGTGGATGCAGATCTTCGCAATCTTCATAGTTCGGGGTCGGGAAAACTGGGGTCATGGCTACAGCTGTATCCTTCCCCCACTTGGGAACGGAGTCCTTAGCGGCTTTCGGAAGTGGACAATTCGTCCTTGATGGCTGAACTCGACGCAGGTGCATGGAATGTGTCGGGGATGATGTTCATAGTTGCTGGTATAACTGTTCATCAAAACCTTGTGGTTCACTCATTGCTAGCGAGTCCTCAAAATCGCTGTCGTGATCGTCTACTATCGCTAAATGTCGTCGATTAGTAACAATTGCGCAGTTACCTTCAACTGCTTACTGCAAATATTGTCAGCAATACCTGCCGAATCTTTGTCGTCAACGTCTTCCCCGCTCAAGGTACCTAGTTAAACTTCAGGCGGCTGTATGTATACTTTGGAAAGTTCCTCCTCGTCCGACATGCACTCTTCCAGATAGTCGATTGCCTCAACTAATGTCAATTTTCTGGAGATGCAAAAAATACACAACAAAAAAGTAAACGTTTGTGATTAATCGACCTTCAATGAACGGAAAAATCGTTTTATACACTTTCTCTTTTGAAAAAGACCAAATTACATGTAATATGGATGAAACCTTCGAATGCGGCCAGTATGGCCGTATGGTCACACATGAAATAAAAAAAAATTTCTTAAAAAAAATTTCGATTTTTATAAAACAACATTCACTAAATTAAAATTCAATATTCTTGGAATATGTTGTCACATTTCTACAGAGAAATAAGCTAAATTTAACGAAATAGCTGTATACTTACTTCATCATATCCACTTTTTTTGCCATTTTTCGCACTTTTAATTTTAAGTCACTTTTACTAATATTGTCGTTGCAACAGCACGACTTGAAATAATGTACCGTATAATAAATTCGACAGGTAAAGGTCCTAGAAATGCAAAATCGGGTTTTGCATCTGAATCAACCAGTTTTAGATGCAGTGGAATTTTTTTAATTACCTTGTGTCTGGCGTAACCATATGGTCACTCTTGGCAGATTCGGGTTAGTGTAAAATAAAATTTACCACCAAATATATGCAATTAAATTTATTGCCAATAAAAAATTCCACGAAAGTTTTAAATATAGCTCGTAGTACAACGCGCCTGCGAATTTGTGAAAATTTATAACGCTGCTCTAAGGTCCGATATAATTTCGATTATTAGATAATTTTATATTCTACTCTAAAAATATTTTTGAAATTTTCAGAATAAATCGTTAATTTCTTTTTTAGCATTAAAATTCATATATGCACCAAATTAAGAAAATATTAAATTTATGCTTTCGCAAAATGGCAGCATTCGCAGCTCTCTAATTTGTAAAACAACTGGCCGATGTTAAAACAACCATTTACCTCTTTCCAGAGCTCGAATAAAATCAAATAGTTTTTTTTCACAACTTCTATAAAATCATTAAATCACATATTCGCGCTTGAGATTTTTATAAAACTTTTTAGTTACTCAGAAAACCTTAATAAAACCATGCAGCTCTTTTTTTCTTCTTAGAACCCTTATAAAATACTTCAGCTTCCTTCGTAACCTCTGTAAAATATTACAGTTATTTCGTTTGTTAAAAGCATATTAATCCCGACAGTAATATCCAACTTTGACGTTTGTCTTAGATAAAATACAACGATACGTATCGAAGAAAGATGTCGTCTAAAATTGTGCATTTTTGAGGCAATAAATAAGACGAATGAATAAATTTAATGATGTTTTAGAAGCGGTAGGTATTATTACAATAATATTGGGGCAAATAACTAAAAAAATTATCATACAGCAACAGTATCAACAGCAACCCCTCAGGCAATACAGTCAATACATGTGACAGGTTTCCGTCAAGCATTGTATCGCACCTACCATAAATTAATTTCGTTAATTCAGGAGTAGCTGTCTATAATGTCATCCAATTTTACAGACAGTTATGTTTTATTTTTAAACTATCATCATCAGCAAAAATGTTGATATCACTTCTGTAATTACAATCAGAATAATTGGGAGAGCTATGCGATGTAGTGCAACTCTGAGAGAGAACAGAGCATGAGCCAACATTTTGTGTAGCAATATCCGAAATAATTGGCTCTCCCTGAATAGTTTGTAAATTAAAACAAAATAGCTCCCAAGTTTTGAAAAGTTCCAATGGTGCTTCAGGATAGCTAAATTGTTTTATAACTGCTGCTTTTGCTACTGATTTGCTGTCGACAATAAACAGTTTTATAACGGCTCTCAATGCAGTTTTCCGAGGCTTTATGACAGCTTTATACAACTTTATAACAACCACAGCCAAAGTGTTTTCAGATAAATTGCATTGCAGACCACTATAAGACCATTATAAGTATAACGAAGTAGCTCTCGAAGCCGAGCGGAAAGCATTTCCAACACTGCAAATCTTGTAACTTTTACAAAAAAATATTGCCACATGAATCCATCATATAAAGCCCTTTTAAAACACAGATCCAATTTTCGCAATCATATATGTAGCTGCTAAAATTATATGCTGGGATAAGACATATTAAATAAGATGATTAAATAAATAGAGCGTTAATAACTGCCAGCCTATTAGGATCACTACAAGAGGGCAGGAAATAGGCACATTCGATTCGACAGATACACCATCTATTAGTCAGGCACAACAATAGGTACACATGCACACAATTAAACGAAATATCTACACACATGTACACATCACAAGCAAAATACGGAACCAACATGGGATACATCGTTCGAGAGTAGTTTATGTAGTTTATGTAGTTACAACATTGTAAAACACATTAGTTTCTACCATAAGCAGGGGCGGGTCCAGGATTCTTATGAGGGAGGGGTGCATCTTTGGTTTAAACACAGTATAAGCTGGATACACTTCAAAAGTTCGAAGACACTCGCCACCACTCGCAAACGTCAGATACATAAAATTTATCATTAAGATACGTGTCGATCAGATACATAAGTGAATGGCTACCACTTGGAACGAAGAAAGTTGCTCAACGTTTTTGCCACTCGCGAAATTCAGACGAGACCTTAAATTATTTATTTTGTTTTGGTTTGTAAATAATGGAAGCGTAAAACTTCCAAATCATCCGTTATTGTTAGTACAAATAGGGAAAAACATTTTGTTCAAATTGACGAATTAATCATAAATTGCAACTTTGCAAAATACAAGAATTAAAGGGATACGTACTTTACCTCTACTAAAGTCAAGAAAGTTTGATTTTGTTAATATATTATTGAGGCAAGTTAAGGGGACACGTTATGATGCAAAGCACAGCATGGCAGGAAGATGATAGGGAAACGAATTAGGGAACGTGAGGAGAGTGCCAGAGGTGCTGAATTTCACCCTTAAACTTTCGAAGATTGTATGTTGGAGTAAAGACAGGAAATGGTAGACTGTTCACACAGTTCGGGATAAAACCATCACGAAATTTTACTGCATGACCGAAAATAATTTGATGGGCGGTTTGCTGCGCGAGTTTTGCGTGCAGGAATTACTCTGTAAGGGATCAGATGAGATATTTCATTAGAACATTGACCATACATATAGCGGCGTTGTTCGAGTGAGTCCATATTACAAGTTATTGCCACAACACCAATGAGCTTGACGGCTCTCTTTTGGACAATATCCAATGCGGGTAAGACTGTTCGACCAGCCTCGGGCCCAGATATGGAAATTGTATTAAATTTTAGGTGTGGTTTAGGACTTGTAGAGGAGCGCTAGATTCGATGGGCTGAAATAATTCTACACCTTTTCAGAAATCCTAGACATTTTGCTGCTTCTTTGACAAAACAAAATATGTGAACTGTCCACCTTAGCTTACAGGAAATATTAAAGCCAAGAATGTAAAAGGACGGTTCGCAAATCAGTGCTCCATCAAAAGAAATGGGAATGTAAAGCTATGATTTTGCTTCAAAGAGATGAGATAGCTTTGGCACTTAGATGCCTTGAATTCGCCGGGAATCGCTTTACTCCAAGCGAGAACATGATCCAGGTCGTAATTCATTGATCTAATCACGCAATCTTGTTTGACAGATCTCACATTCCCTCTGGAGTCTATGAGAGTATCAAGGATACTGTCAACGGCAAAATTTGATATTACCAAGGTCGCTATTGAATGATCTAATCAAGCCATCTCGTTTGACAGATATGGCATTGTCTCCGGAATCTCCAAGAATGTCAAAAGAGTAAGCGAAATTAAGCCTACTGTCATAGGCAAAACTATGGATTGGATTAAAAGTACGTGAAAGTAGATGATTAATGAAAATTAAGAAGAGATATAACAGAGTCCTGGAACGTCTCGGCATTTATAGTGTGAGGTTCTGGTGAAACCCCATCTAGTACAACCGGCAATATGCGATCAGGTAAAACACATTCAATCTATAATAGAAGATGAGGGGAGAGACCAAGTGCTTTAAGTTTAACGAAAACGGCTGGATGCCAGATTCTATCAAAGACCATTTAAATATCTAGAGCAACGATTGTGTGACTACAAAACATCAAAATTCTGTACGTTCGATTGTTCCGTAAGAAAAGTCGGCAAGTCTCCAGATGAGGGTCCAGTTCGGAAGCCATAATGCCGATCATTGATGAGTTGATTGGTTTCTAGATACTTTATTAATTTGGAGTTAATGATAGATTCAAAAAGCTTTGAAAGGATCGAAGTGATTGCAATTGGACCCTCACCTTTCTTGGGAATACGCTGAACGTGAGCTATGTTCCAACCATTTGAAAATTTTCCTGTCGAATAAGACAAGTAGAATAGTTTGCGCAAAAGTTTAGCAAAAGATGAGGCACAGCTTTTAATTAACAGGGGTGAGAAACCACCTACCACTGAAGATACTAGCTTGATCAAGGGAGTCAACAACAACTTCACCGATATTAAGTAGTGAAGGTATAGAAGAATTGCTGAAGTTATTCTTGATGGTCTTCACCGGGGACCTGAAACCTTTGCTTTCTTTGCGGCTTGCCAAAATTCTGATCAAAAGGAAATGTTTCTCTCCGGCTAATGGACTTCTAGGTGTTCTGTGCAGTCTTGTCGACTTGTTTCAATTCTAGAGATGAATGCATATGATACGCGCGAAAAGCAGACCCTTTCGCTTTTCGTACATTACTTGGTTGAACTTATCGTTAAACCAAGAGCGATTTTACTGTTGTTGTGATCTGCTGTAAGAATACGGAATGTATTCACACATGCCAAGACTTCTCTAAGGTTCTGATTTAGAATTTCCCAATCAGCATGTTTTTTTGTTTTTTTTTAATTTTATCTAAATATTCTACTATTGCATTTTACGAAACAATAAAACTGTTTTTCCAAAATAAATGTCTTGATTTACAATGATTCCTTTGCCGCTGTGTTTTCAATTAAAACAAATCTTCCATCGCTTTTACCCGAATAAGATCTGCTTCAAATTGAACGTTTTTAGAAATTTTGCAAAAAGTGCACAGAAGAATTAAGAAGATCTATTGCAATTTTTTTGTGGTCTTCAGGGAGGGACGCGAGTTAGATCATGGTTTGATTCTAACAAAATAGAAGAGACCAATTTTCAAGAAATTCTAAAGAAATATGTAGAACCGGCAAAAGCAGAACAAATTTAAAATATTCCACTTTCCCACACTTAAATAATTTCTAACTTAAAACATTCAATTTCCCACATTATAACTACGATCTAATTACAACTTTGCCCAACATATTTCTTACGAATTTATCTTGCCTCGCCGTTCTTAGTGATCATATTTCATTTTGTACGTGTAAAGATTATTTGTAGGTAATTATTATGAACGAATAATTAAGTTAGTCTAACTTAAGTTTTGATGGAAAAGGTTTAGTAAAAGCTGACCACGGTTACAAAAGTAATAAAAGTATTAAATAAAGGTACATCAATCTAAAGATTGTTTTTTATATTTTTGGAACCCGAAAGATTTATCTAATTCGCGCGCCCCCCGCGCCCCCTAGCAGGATCCTACATATAACTACATGCTCAAGTACATATGGTCAGTCATAGTAGACTAAATCTTCGGTTTTGGAAAGGATCTGCTGGACCCCAATTTCCTTATAAAACAAAATATTTACGTAAACAACAACAAAATAACAATTAAGTTATAGTTATATAAGCTGAGTGTACAATTAGGCTGGGTAGAGGAGCTATGGTTTAGATATTGTCATATTTAATTAAAAGTACATAAAAAACAAAGAAAAAAAAGGAGCTATATGGATGGCTAAAAAAAAAAATCTATGTACCAATGTGAACAAATAAAAGGCCTTTTGGTAAACGATTTTAATATACGTTGCACAGGTCAACTTGCAGCCAGATTGCTCGCTCCACACAGTACCAGCAGTAACTTCAGTTTTAGTTATCGAAAAGTCGAGACCCCGAAAGTACTCAAGAAAAATTTTTAACAAAAAGGAAAAGTTTACTCGAATCAAGCTACAAAGGAAAAAAAATTATTAGAAGGAATTTCGGACCAGAGCAGCGTTAGAACATAATTCTGGTATTTTGGTCGTAAGTTATGCTAGCCGAGGTTCGTTGTCAAGTTAAGTAAATTTTTTTTCTTTTTTTGATAAGTAGATTAGGTTTTTTTTAAAACTTACTTAAACACGATATATTTGAATTATTTTTTGTTTATCTTAAAAATCATGCTTTACCACAGTGTTAAGAGGAATAATATTATATATGTTATAGCCATTCAATAACGAAGTCTATCTATTAAACGAAAACAAATGCTAGACTAATATCTATTATAATTGCTTGATTTATAATTTACCTATGTCATGATCCGGCCAGGATCTTGTACGAGGAGTACATCGAGAAATCTAGAACGGAAGTCTCGTTTGGCAAGCATGTATTTTACCTAATATAGTAATAATCTACTCACACCAGGAGAATTTTGAATTGAATTCAAAGCTCAGACTTTTTGTAGAATTCACGTAGACAAGTTTCGTTTTATTAAGGAATATGGCTTGTGAATAGAGAAAATTTATTGTCAGGATTTAAGTATAATTTATTACGCAGAAACCAGTTATAAATTCGTTGTAGATCACATTAATCGACTGCACAGTCTTCCATTAATAAGTCTGGTTAAGTATATCAGTACATAATCAAGATACATAGAATAAGACTTAATAATAAGGTAACTAATATAGATCGTTGTAGGACTCTGCAGTAAAGGAATGCTATATTTGAGAACTGTCGAGACAGCTTTTGCAGCAAATTACCACGGTCAATAGAGTCAAACGCTATGTTGAAACTAAGTAGTGTTAATCTTGATAAATGATAATTATCTGAAGCCTCATGAAAATTTGATCTTACTTTGAGTAGCGCAGATTCTGAGCTATGATTGGAGCAGAGTCATCGACTAACAGACCCTTGTAGTCTATATATTACGCGATTTTCGATTTCAAAACTTTGGATAAGAAACAGAGAAGACTTATCAAACGATACTTCTTGGAAGTGAACCATTAGACTTTTTTGGAATGAGTACCACTAGAGCTTTTTTCCAATAAAATATATGCTGCTACTCTAGCTGTAATATAAAAGTACTAAGCGCAATAAAATGTACACGATTCTATTCAAATATATGCAAAAGTTAAAAATATGACGGGAATCAATATAAGTACAGATGCAAAGCTTCTAATAATAAAATGGTATACTAGGATCTTAAAAAAACAGCTCAACCCAAGCAGAAAATCTCTGTCACAATTTAGTAACTCAATCAGGAAAATGTAGGTAGCTACTAGCTTTGTGTCGAACGAACCTGGCATCGGAAATTGCGTCTCCACAGGACCACGTGAGTAACACGCTATTACTAAAAGAAAATATGTTCGACTAATATAGATTATTTTTCCATAAATATTTTATATACCTACTAGGGGAGCCCGCCGGCGTTGCCAGACGATAATATAGATACCTATATGAGTTGGCGTGGGGTGGGGTGGTAAGAGTTAAATAATATCTTAGTTATTATCTGACTCGATCGCGCTATTCCGTATTCTAGGGTCTCACTCTGTGTGTGTGTGTTTTGTATGGCAACATCAAGAAGAGTTGCCCGATTCAGGCCGTTTTTGCAATTTTGTTATGAAAACACCAGGTACTAAATTTCAGCGCAGGCAGTGTTCAAATATATAAAACGGAATATTTGTATGGCAACACTACCATTTTCGAATTTGTATTTGCAATCTTTATGAAAAAGCTTTCCAGGTCGAAGCGTTCTCAGGCAGTTTACTAGACCTCAACAACAGCGAGATTTTTCGCGTGCAACACTATCCTATCTTTCAATCTGGAATCAACCAAACACATTCACAAATTTTCATTGATATCGGTTGGGCGGTTTCGGAGATTAGCGTGTACAAACCTAGTGAGACGGGATTTTTATATATTAAGAAGATATATAATACTAAGTTACGTAAATAATATAAGTAAGTATGTACCTTTAATTTAGAAATGGTATTTTATATGTCACAATGTTTTAGTTTTTGTTAAACTTGTGTCGATTTCGAAATTGTATGAGATATCATTATCACCATTACGACAATGAACATATGTTAGTGAAGTTGTAGCATATTTACAAGGGATGTTAAATTGTTGCGGAAATGTATGAATATATGACGGAAGTTTATATATGTTAAAGTATTAGAGGTTCTAGAAAAATGTTTCAAATATGTATAAAACATGAACGGGAGAGGTTGTAACAGTTCTTAGTTCTTGAGAAAGAGACATTGTACTAAATTTTAAAATATCTGACAAGGAAAGCTAATGAGAAATGGAAGGAGTACTCCCGGGAACATTTGGAGACAGCTATAATATCGTTTCAAGTGTGGAAGTGATCAATTTTTGTCAAGAATGAATCGATTGTCGTGGGTATATCCACACATTTTAATATATCCATTATGACACAAATTTTCCATCTTGTCACAAGCTACTGCTTAAAGAAATTTATGAATCAATTAAAATATCAATAGTAACATTCTAACCAGAAAACAATTTTACGCGTTTGATGTGCTACAGTGTCGTAACTGCCATTACAACGCACAATTGCTTCCAAAGGATAACAGCCTCGCACCCTGTATAACGAAATTTCTAGTTGGAAACGATGAAAGAGATGCTCGATATAAGCATTTTATAGGCTGACTGTCGAAGGTATGTAATACTCAAGAAGTGATCTACAGTTCAGGAGTAGATGTCTACTAAATATTTAACTTTAGAAGAATCTGATCAAAAAGCTAATGTACCAAAACTAATTTTTGTTTGATGTCCAGAGACAACATATATATTTTGGAAAACATCATGCATACGCAACAAAAGACAATGGAAGGGCAGCCTTTGACCGAAATTTTATCTACATATATCTATCATCTTTTATAATATCTTTCTTTGGGTTAAACATATTTTTGCTTGGTTGGGTTAAACTTATTTGCTCTTGGGTTAAATATATTTGTGCTTGGGTTAAACTTATTTGTGCTTGGGTTAAACTTATTTGAGCTTGGGTTAAACTTATTTGTGCTTAGTTTAAATTTATTTGATCTTAGGTTAAACTTATATGCTCTTGGTTTAAATAAATCTGCGAATGCTATATACCGATGACGATACAAGATTATCAGTCTTACGATTTTGATAGTTATGATAGTATACAAATGGTGTACATATATCCAATCCTTTTGATGTTCGATTTCACAAACCAATTGAAAAACATAAAGGCCAATACTGTTTTGGATTATACAGAGAATGCTTTCATTAAATATAAAGAGGAAAAGTTGATCTACGTACAGGAAAAAACTAATCTCAGGGCCTATCCTTGATTCATTAAATAGTAAAGTCTCCAAGACTGCGATGGAAATTCAAGAATTTGCTCGTAGCTTGGCAGATTTCATAAACATGGAGACAGTACTCAATTTTTTGAACGCATGTATGAAAAAAATAATTGCAGAAAAACTATTTGAATTGAGATACGAAATAAAGACAAACGCTAACGGAAAAGAAGATTGTGAAGCGCCGGGCTGCCCAAGGCGAAAGGTGTATAAGAGCAAAATGTGCATACTTGACAATTGAGCTATTGAATTACTGGTGCTAATTCTAAACTCTCCAGTCTTGAATATGGGCATATCTTAACCTTTTCATAGTTCCCGCGCCTATTAAGGTTGTGTTTTGCCTATATAGGATATATACAATCCTTTCAGACGTTGCTAATAAGATCTGAGGCCCGAATGGAGTAACCAGTCCCATTACTACAAGGATATCTACATACAAAGATATCACTGGGAGTACTCATGAGCTTATGGTCATGGGCTGCGAAGCCATACCATTTGAGTAGCCGACATTGCTAACTTGGTGCCAGGGGCTTGAGGAGCCTCGAATAGTGCTACTGTAGTAGTTCTATTCGCCTCAACATGGATAAGGGCCGCTTTTGGGGGCATCGTGGTGGTTGTGGTATTCCATATGCGGGCAGAGATAGATTGTCTAAGTCTGCATGACTTGGGCGGGCATTCTTCTTTGAACAGAATAGTATGATCTTTTGTATAGTTGCATACTGCGTTCGAGTATTTTGATGGATGGTCTTATTAATGGCTTATTAATGTATGCTTAGATACTTGGTTTTCGGCGTGGAGTTACGGTATGTCAACCGGGTACCATGATCCAGAGATCGGCAGAGATTTTAACTTAGCCTCCCTTCGACCAGTAAGTCCACTGTCAAGCATGCACTGACATAAACTTGTACTCTTGAGATGTGGAGAAATCCGAAAAATCTGTTACTTCCCCGATGAATGGCCAGCCCAATACGCAACCGAAAAATATCTACAATGTAAACATGGCCGGATGTATGGGGGGCGGGGAGGGGTCACTTGCCCCGGGCGCTAGTCTTCAGAGGTGGCAATACGATGGATGATACACAAAAACCATTATGTTTTAAGCCATGTTTGATCTACTATTTGTGGGGCGATACCTGAACTTAAAAGCCGCTCCTCTATGATTTCTCTTCTACACATTTCACGTTTCTAGTGAAGGTTATTCACCACTCACAGGTGAGGTTCGACATTGTTTTATTTAATAACGACATATTAAAATTAATACTGAACATATGTTATTAACAGTCCTAAACATAAATCTTAAAATTAGATGCAGATTTCATTCATGCTCAGCTTTCCCACCATTATAAAAAATATGGAATTTCGAAATAATTTCTTTCAAGTATGGGTGGGGTATGTTGCAGGATATCTTTTCCTGTATCTCGAGTAGTACTCTAGCTAGGCTAAAAATGTTGGATGTATCTGAAAGGTAGCACATTACGGATCTTTTACTGTCTACACGTACACGGAATAGTCTGCTAATACTTTAGGACTTTTTGGACTCTCACAGAAGATAGTTTTTCGAAGAGAAAAACATTTTGAAGTTATATTGTTAAATTTATACTTATCCATAAACTTTTTTGATAGCTAGTTATTACAACTACAAACCAATAGTAATATGAATGAAATAATACCAAAACGACGGTTAAGTACGTAAAAACGAGTTGAGTTACAGCCAAAAAAGCGTTGCAAGGATCACATTTTTGAAAACATCCAAAATGCCCCGTAATTTCTAAAATAATACGAATTCAAAAAAAAATCAATAAACAGGGTGATTCAGATCAAGGTACATTCCGGTATACCACGCGATTGCTTGAGGTAAGATGATCAAAAAATTGTTCCACATCCCCCCATATTCTTTCTATTTAACTATCATTATTTTTTCAAATTAAAATTGTTTTTAACAATTCTGGGTCTAGTTTCAAGGTATGCAGTAATAGGTCATCTATCATATGGTGCCTAGTATACACTGGAACTGCAATGAAATTTACCCGAAATAAAGATTTATGTTAGAGGGGGCGGCAATTAACGTCTTTGACCACCCCTCACATTCCTTCAAAAATTTCCTAGATCCGAAACTGAATATAAGTATCCATTCACAAAAATGACTTTGGTGCCGGTAATATAGAATGCAACCTTTTTTCGATTTCTTATGGAAAAAGGGTACGCGATGTTTTGGGAGGTATGCTTAAATGCTGGGGCTTATCGTCCGTGCCATAACACGATTGTATGAGTTCAAGTGATTCATACTTACCGTCCCTATCTCTTGCAACAAGTTATTTCTCTCAGACTATGCTAATTAAAATAATTATAGCATGGAGATAGCAATTTGAAATTTTTACAGATTGTACCTTAGATTAATGTCTATGGGCCATCCAACAGAAATATTCCTGATGCAGTATGCAAACAGGTTTTCTGGGGAAGACGTGCAAAGAAGCAAAGAGATATCTCATTGCTTCTGCTCACCTCGTCCCTAGAAAACTTCGGTGCATACATACTGCATCAACAATACTCGTGTGGGATGGCCCTTTGATATAATAAATCGCCATATGTACCATCATGAATTTTTTTAAGGTTAAAGGATAACCCTTATTCTATAAGGCTATAAGCTGACAAAATTTCAACCAAATAGGTAACGTCGCTTCAGGAATTCCGGGAAATTAAGAAGGAATTATTATTTTCTGCCTTGAAACCCACATTGATGGCATGGATCCGATCTCCACACTCTATATGATGGCTCTCCGTTATCTAATTGAAGACTCCACTAACCTATTTTATTGCTCTATGACCATAATCTATACCTATATGTTGGCGCTGTAACCCTACTTGATGGCTCTTTTACCACATTATTAATATATTATAAGCTATGTGGTCAGTGGAGGAAGAAGGATACTTTTGTAATCTACGCATTTGCATCTATCATATCCATCTTTAGGTTCAGGCAAACTTATACAGATCTAAGTGCCAGTATATCGAGAACAAGTGGAAATCATCAGAATTTTCCAATTGTTTCATTTAATTCTGGGAATATATTTCAAATCCCTTCCCAATATTCATCCTATCCCTTACGTGTTTTTTTTTATATTCAAGATAAGATGCGGGACCAATGAGGATTGAAATTTTAAGACAGATTCAAATTTATTGGCTCATATATACATATAATGCTTTTCCCCCTTAAATCTTTTCATCACATTATCAAATATGCTAAACTTAAGGATGAAATAAATTTCTCCCTGTAATTCCCAGTGACGGAAAGGTTATGTTTTAGGACGTTAACCATTTTGTAACCTTTTTATTTACACATCTTTTATACCCGCATTCATCTATGAAAGGAATCTTGAGACCAAGCACTTGCGAAACCAACAAAATCCATAGAGGGTGTTTATAATCCCCTCACTCTAGATGATAAATTTCCAGGAAATTTCTTTCAAATTTAATTTTATTCCTTACTCTTGTCGTACAGATTACTTACTACTGTGCTAAGTAGGTATAATACCAGAACTTTGCCAACTCAATTATACAAATATAGATATGGAAAGAATTTCAAAAATTCAAGGAACGACAGAAAATTCCCAGGACGGTACGGTAAGGGTATCATAATATTAAATCGATACAATCTACCAACAAGTAGATGCGCCCTGGTAAATTGCCGAGAAGGAAGGCGATCGCCACAGCACATCTTCCGATTGTAATGCCTTTTAGTAGCGTATAGTGCTGCTAATTATAATAGGGGAATTATGTGTGCAGAATACAAGTTAACCTCACTTTGCAAAATTAGAGAAGTTAATGAGACCGGGATATGTATGTGTGGAATAGTCCGATAATTACTTGTTGCGGTGGCAAATGTAAATAGGAAATGAGTTATTTTCCATTTCGACTTTATTGAATGGCAGTTCCTTCTACCAAGAAAATCGATCTTTTGTTAAATACCTTTATAGCCTACATAATTACAGAGAGTTAAACATAATATTTACCTATACATATTCATTCATTATAGTGAAGTTTCAATTAAATTTATGTAATTATTGAGACAACTGCTGCACCGTCGTTACGAATATCGCCATGCTAACATAAATACGGCATTGTCTGGGCATCATTTGTTGTCACTCATCTTGGGAGCAACACACATTTATTCAAATAATTAATTATGTGACGATTATAACTTGCAAAGTAATGCTAGCATATCTTCCGGCCATAAGAAATCCTACATTACTGTCAAATCCGAAACGTAAGACTTATCCTTCAACATCTGGAAATGCTCCTGAACTTTACCTCGAAAGTGTAAACCTAATGAGTTTTTTTTGGTAAAAGGAAAGGAATTACATGAAAATCCGCTTTGATCCTTATCTCCAATTTTTTTAGCCATGAATTTGTGCCTTCAAATCTCATGACAAAACCCAAGAATGAGGTAAATGAAGGGACTGCTTAAATTTAATGATAAATTATGATGGCAGCGTCTTTCAAGATTTTAACAAAGCCAGAGATTGTGAAGGAGGGAGAACATATTAAAAATGTAAATTTTGTTTTAAGTCCTGGTATCTCACTGAAATTGAAATTACTTTTCTTTTTACTTGGTTCATTATTATATCTGTAAAGTATACATCGGAAATAGAAGTAAGTATATATACTATTGAAGTAAGTATATATATCTTTAGTTTAAGTAATCTTGGGAAAACTGCATGTTTTATAATTAATCTTACATTCTTTATTCTGTTGCAATAACTAACTTTATATAAAGCTAATTAAAGGAGTCAGTTTCATAGTTATATATTTGGGAAATCAGCTTACATTAGTTAGGTAAATTAGATAGCTGATTTATTATGTACGTACAAATAAACATTTTATTTATTATTTGTGTTACATGACAAAAAAGAATTCAATAAAAATAAAAGGTAAAAATATAGCCCCAGGAAGAAAAACCCATAGAAACAGTAGACAGTAGGAAAGAGACCCCAACTAACACAGTTTTATGCGCAATAGTTGTGGTTATGCTTTTCTGTCTGGCATGGACCTACGTTCTGAAAATATCTATGTTACGGAAATGGGGAACGCAGTGTGGAAATTATGTGGGCATAATGTCTGATCTGAAGTGTTACTATATATAGTAACATTGAGAGTTTCAATGTTAAAACAAAAACGTAACAGCTTCGTCGCAGTTACGTAAATGTGTCGAAGCTGTGCCGTTTGACACATACTTTCACAATATGTGAACTTTTACATTAATATATGTACGCGATATATATATTTAAGATAATGATTAATTGAAACGCGATGACGCAGAAAAGAGGTCTCAAAGAAAAAATTTATTATATCCGCACATAACACTCTCCAATAAAAAAATCAAAAAAATCTATCTCTGTCAATTGTTTCTCAAAGCAATCATCGATCTGAGGGTGTTTGTTTTATTCGCATATTTTTGTAAAATTAGATTACAAACTCTCTATGTAAGCAAACATCTTTGAAGTTCTTTTAAAATATATGTCATTATATCTACAATATAATAAAATCTGGTTTTTGTTTTTTAACTGGGCGAAAATTTATGTACAAACCAAATTAAATTTTCTGTAAAATCTGTTACAAAACATCGAAATAACTGAAGCGCCTCCAAAATCTTTAATAATTTAAATATTTTATAAAATGTTATCAAAATTCTGCAAAGAATTTTTTAGAAAAAATTATCAGTAATTAAAATCAAAATAGTGATAAATTAAAGTGGTATGTATTTTTAAAGACATAAAGACGTTTTTGCATATAAAAAGACTTTTGAAATCTTTCAAAATCTCATATCGCCATTTCGTTACATTTTATAGATCAAATGTTCCCAACAAGGCAATTTAGATAATTTGCATTCCTACAACTTTGTGTCGGCAGGTGTGCCAACAAAGGAAGAGTTTGGCAAACCTTTAAAAATGCTCTTGCAAACAAAGTATTTAACTTTCAAACGAATTATTTCTGAATATTTACAATTTTCGGATTTTCTTACGTTTTTTTTTTATTTTGACCTGTATTTTTTTTCCAAAAAGGTCATTAACATAACCTGTTTTTATAAAAACTATAAACTGTAGACTCTCCTCTTTAATTAATTTATTCATTTAATTTTGTGCTATCTGTATCCATTAAAGAGTTATTAGCTCTTAACCTATTCTCAAACCTATTGTCAGTCCTATTCTCAAAGGTAATTTGTTCCCATAGTGACTGAAAACACGTACTTAAAAAAATATCGTATCTAATTTCGGTATGACCTGAATAGGTTTTCTTCAGCTAATAACTGTTTCAAGGCTACAGTTAGCACATAGGGTCTACTAGGTCAAATTAAAGAGGTGACTCTACAGTTTACAGTTTTTATCAAAATAAGTTATGTTAACGATCGTTCTGCAAACAAAAAGGGGTCAAATTAAAAAAAAAGCTAAGAAAATCCGAAATTTTTAGTTTAGATCACAATAACTCCTGAAGGGAGAGGAGTAGGGGGCTGGTTGCGTAGTGGTGGGAAAGGCCATACGGCTCTTCATACAATCAGCTTTAGACGGTGTATACCCTGTACTTTTTACAATACAGTGTTTTGTGGAAATCTAGCATAATTTCTTAATCACCCTGTAACTCCGAAACGGTTGAAATGCCCCCAACCTCTGCCATACAAGTTATTGTTTGACTAGATGAGTACTAGCACCTCCCGCTCTATGGACCACCATGGGGCAAACATGGTCGAAAGATGTGTACAATTGCTTTAATTTAACTCTTTAATTATAATGAAATTATTTTTATAAAGTCAAAAGTAGCTGGTTTTTTTTTTAGTTCGTGGATTCCTACAAAACCACTTGGCGCCCAACAAGGATTATGTGTGTAAATAGGAATGTGTAGTGGAACCCACTCCTCAGCTGAGCTTGCTGGGCTGCTGCAATGGATATGAGTAGTACAAAGCAACTTGCAAACTAGAAGGTATAAGCAAAGTTAACTTAAAAATAAGTTAAGAAGCAGGCGAGATTTCCGAGTGTTTTACATTTGAAATATAAACGGGAAGAAAAGGAAGAAAGAAAGAAATTTTTTTTTTAAAAATCAAACTTTCTTTAAAACTTTTATGAACAAAGATTAAAAATGTGAAAGCACAAATTGCATGCAGCGAAATAAAATGGCAAATGCTTCATTTTCGTAAATAAATGAGACGGGGCGGAGTTTTCACATTTTACTTTCATAAAATGTTCTCACGCTTTTGTGAAAACCGGTTTTCATGAAATATTGACAATGTTGGGTCACATGTTGTTCCTGTAAATGGACACATGTTGTTGCTATAATCCTATGATATTTGAACAGCACGTGCTTCTGTTTATATTCGTTTTGCTCTGAAGAGATTAAGTGGAAAAAACTCATGCTGGATTCTCTGATATTTTGGAGACAAATGAGAATTTTATTTGAGAGGAATTTTACATCATCTTTCAGCATCATGGCCAGAACTATAAAATGTGAGGTAGTGTGGCCCGAAGTGCATTATTATGAATAAATAGTTTGATAGGATTTTGAGGGATTCAATAAGATTTTGTCATTCGGGTAATCCTACGTTTTCTCGATTTTTGTTTTTAACTCGTTGTCTCAGTCGAACTACAATAGTGCATAGTCAAATTCATCTCCCCCACTCGTGCAAAAGACGAAGTATATGACAATATTTGTTTCATTCTAAAAAACACGAAAAATTTCCAATTTTGCTCGGCTGTTTCCTATCTTCTTATTAGGTTTAAATAATCTATTTCATTATACGACAGATACGTGTAGTAGTCACAAACGCATCGACGGGGAAGGGGGGGGGGGGGCAACGTCGGTGATTAGGCTGAGCTACAATAAACGTAAATAACTATACGAAGTTGAACGAGACTGAGGTTTACTTACGAAAAATTGATATTTTTAGCCTAAATATATATCACATTCTCTTGATATTTAATGTTCTCAATTTTAAAAAGTGATAAAAGTGAAAAATTAACAAATGGAAGTTGGTGTAATTGAAGATTTGCGCATTCTATTAATTCGCAGTACCATTTTTATTCCATTTTAATTTTTACATTGCACTTTTAATCCTTTACTAATAATTGAATTGTTTGACACATCGTGTTCTTACGAATTGAGCGATTCTTACCGCACCTCTACTGACTCCAATTTGACTTTTAAACTTAGTGAAAGTTCCCCTCACTCGAGTTAAAGTTAATTTGTGTACGTCTGTTAAATTAAAGGGCGCGTTCGCTTTACATAAGTAAATGTACTTACGTATACGTCTATTGTAGTTTAGCATGGCGGCAATCACGAAGATTATCAAAGACATGAGTAGCTACTACACATTATATTCTATACAGGAAATCAGGTTAGAAAAGATGCTGATAATTTCAACAATTAACTTACAAAAAAGAAACCATAACGTCTCTCATAAGAGTGAAGGACATCGGCGAAAAATAGGTGGTTAATGCATTTACCGGCGAATGTATCAATTTAGTGTTAGTACATCTCAAATTTTTATATTTAAATCAAGGTTCCACGAGAACTTAATAAGGTTATTTTTTCGTTCCAAACGTTATGTTACGATTTTTACTAGAAAGAATTGTTATAAGATATAAAAGTTCTACTGTTCCAAGTACCTACTACTACTAGTTTTAATAATTGCATAAGCACACAAAGTTGCAAAGCTTAGCTTAATTTAGTGGCATGGGTACAAATCACACAACTAGGGAAATAGTTTTTCAGCAGCTATCACTGATCGCCCATACGACCAAATTAGATTATGCCTTTTTTGGATTCAGTATTTAAGAAAAATTGCAGATTTTAACAAAAAATCGACTCGAAAGATATTTTTTCCTACATCAAAAATATTTTAAATATTTTAGAGTATTTATTGAGGTAACAATTTCATCGAAACTGTATTAAAATTTGCATGTAGTTAAAAAGTACGCCGCGAATTATAAATTTGTGTGGTTTTAGGTTTTTTTTTAAATTTTGTAATAGCGACATACGTAATTTGGGTTGTAAATAAGTAAATAAATGAATATAACTATTTATGAGCTTATATTTAAGTTATTAAAGATAAAGAAAACAGTGGCATTATGGTCTGTGCCGAGATTCTGTCAAATTAAACTTGAAATTGAAGACCTTCAAAATAGGCAGTTCTTCATGCCTTGCTTCAGTGACAGGAACAGGACGTTTTAACGATCTACAGTACCTCCATTGAATTCATGACATTTACAACTTTTTCCACCCTAGATGATGAAATTTCAATTTCAATTTATTATAGATATAACTGAAGCACAAGTGAGTTATAAATACTCTTAAATATGTGCCTACTCTAACTAGTTAGACAGAATAAAAAAGTAAAGTAAGTCTCTTACATTCTAAGCGAGAGTATTAATTTAAAGAAGAAAATACAGGTTTCATTAAACGAAAAGAGAGAAAAAAAGCATATGTATGTATATGTATAAAAAAGATATAAGAAAGCAGAAAAAAATAGCTAACTAGGTATTATAATATTAAAGATACAGAAAATAAGTACAAGAACAAGAAAGCATTGTTACTGAAAAAAGATAATAATAAAAAAAAAATTACTTAATTTGTTAAACTACAAATATGTTTAAAACATTCTGACTTGAATCTCCCATTGGTTTTACTAGAAATAATGGTGGTAGAGTGAAATGGCTTAAACACCACACATAATATTTAAAATTATTTTGATTTTTGCATGTCCGTCTGAGCTGAGGGCTTAAACGAAAAGCTAGTTATGTTTAAATTCGGAAATGTGACAAGTTGGGTAACTCCTTCGTGTAGAAACCATACAAAAATTTCGGTTTTCACTATATATTTGGACACTGCCTTACGCGCCGACGTAGAGACCTAACATATTGTACACGGTGTTTAAAAAAGAATGGTATGTATAATTTATAAAATGGGCTAAATCAGGCAATCTGTTTTGATGTTAGAATATAAAAATTTAGGATTTCATGTATACTGAAACTTTCTTCAGAAATACTATGAAATAGGTTACAATCAATTTGACTGTCCAACGAACCCTTCTAGAAATATATGCTAAAAACCACTTCAAAAAAATCAAACTTTCACAGATAGGTGACCAATTACCATACGCAATTATATACGGGCATTCATATACATATTATGTATCGTAAAAATTGGTCTTAGACAATTCTATATCTTTAACTTATTTTATGTCTAATAACAGTGAAAAAAACACTCAGGAAGCGAAGAAAATCCATTTGATTTCAGGATACATCTTGGATATTAACCGCACTGATTACGGTATATAGGCAAAAGGTATCATTTGTGGATTAAAGAATCTAAAAGAGGTAAATTGGAGAGCCTCCAGCAAAGAGTTCTTCTTGAACCACCACTAATTTTTTAATTTAAATTCTTAATAAACATTCAGAAGTATAGCAGAAATGTACTTTAATAAATTCAGTAGGCTCGTTGCGAAGCAGCTCATTACATGCAAATAGGAGATATAACAATGTATCATGATAGATTGATAATACAGTTACAGATATATCTGACGTAATTTGAATTGTTTTTGTTTTTTAATACAACCCATTATCAAAAGTAAACCTTCGTGAAGCGACAAAACCTTCGAAGAGCAACAGCAAAACACACGGAACCTGCTCAATAAAGTTAGCAAATAGAAATCAAGAGAACTGGGAGGTCTTAAAAACCTTAAATGCTCGAATAAAAATGCGAGAAGTTCTCACGAAAAATATTTGTGAAGCCATATAGAATATAAATGATTCCGTTAGACTCAATAATCTGAGTAGACAATTCAGTCCTTTTGTTACGTTGTGGGGAGGATTGGATGGTAGAGTGGCTGTGAAGATTCCCTGGTGCAACAACAACACGAAACGAAATAGATTATGCTCCCTATGAATTCAACCATCGGAGGTATAAATTGTCATCAACCGGCATATGAAAAGACGCTGGATTAGCTGTAGCCAGTTACTATACGTAAGCTCGCTCATGAAGACACCAATCTTTCAATTGTAGTCAGTTTATTAGCAAACACAAAGTTGCATCGCATTAATTTCAATCATAATTAGTTTAAAGCCATCATCGGCGAGCGTATACTCTTCGTAGTATGCAATTAAAAAACTGCTGTTGACTTTAAAATGGGGCACCATTACTTACTTTTAATAAGAATGATAAAACCAGAAAACTTAAAAATCATATGAAAGCAATGTTATCTACCATTTGGTCGTAAAAAAGAGATAGATATAGATTATAAAATTTCCGAAATAGAGGGTGGATCACGAACAATATACCTATATAAATATTCAATATTTTTTTAAATTATTATTTTTAATAAAGAGTGTATATATTGTTGGGTTACTGTACTGTTACATAAAAGAAGTTTTCCATGTGTAATATTATTTAAAAAAAAATGAAACCTAAAAATAGCTATTTTAACAAAATTTTAATTGAATTTGTAAATACGTAATTTATTTATGGTCCACCCTTCAAAAATATAACACGCATTTTCACCATGCTCTGAATACATTTCCAACAAAAAGATTAAAACAATGATAAAGAGTGGAATGAATTATCTTTAATCCCCACTTTCTTTCATATCACGCTGAAATTATCTAATAAGGGGAAATGCATTTGACAGTTTTCATTACACAATTGAAGTATTGTGTCGTGTTTGGGGTTGTGGATTAGAAATGCAGATTATCATGTGAAA
This sequence comes from Dioctria linearis, assembly GCA_963930735.1. Taxonomy (NCBI): domain Eukaryota; kingdom Metazoa; phylum Arthropoda; class Insecta; order Diptera; family Asilidae; genus Dioctria; species Dioctria linearis. The sequence goes on from OZ005742.1 coordinate 81,567,162, forward strand.
ATTGTGTTTATCTTTAAATTTGTTGTGTTTTTTTAAATTAAAATGCCATTCCCAATATTTCCTGTGGTAGCTGTGCCATAAATACATGTATTTACCGCTGTGTGTAAAATGAACCTTATTCTTTTTTTTTTGATTTTTCAAATTTTTTATATCCAATTACATTTTATACTATTTGATGGCCTTTTATAACCTGCAAATTTTTCAAACTGCATGTCATCAGCGAATGTTTCATTTTTTTTTTTTTTTTTTTTTTTTTTTTATATTATTAAGCCAAGCTCAGGGGATACCCTATGATGCAAAGCACAGCATGGCAGGAAGGAGATAGGGAAAGGATTAGGGGATGTGAGGAGAGTGGCGGAGGTGCCGATGTGTGTCGCCCTTAAACTTCCGCAGATTGTATGCCGGAGGAAAAACAGAAGATGGTAAGCTGTTCCACATTCGCACTGTTCGGGATAAAAAAGCATCTCGGAATTTTACTGTACGGCCGAAAGTAATTTGAAGGGTTAAAGGATGTGCGCGGTTTGCAGCGCGAGTATTGCGTGCAGGAATCATTCTACAAGGGATTAGACTAGATATTTCATCAGAACATTGACCATGCATATAGCGATAAAGGAGCGAAAGGCATCCAACATTGCGGCGGTGCTCGAGTGAGTCGATATGACAAGTTATTGCCAAATCGCCAATGAGCTTGAAGGCTCTCTTTTGGACAATATCCAATGAAGCTAAGGCTGTGCGACCAGCCCCGGCCCATATATGGGAGTTGTATTCCATTCTAGGTCTAATGTAGGACTTGTAGAGGAGCGCTAGATTTGACGGGCTGAAATATTTCTTACACCTTTTCAGAAATCCAAGACATTTCGATGCTTCTTTGGCAACAGAGAAGATGTGATCTGTCCAGTTTAACTTACTGGAAATATTAATGCCAAGAATGCTTAGTGACGGTGAATCAGAAATTAATGCTCCATCAAAAGAAACGGGTGTGGTTAAGTTATGATCTTGTTTTAATGAGATGAGACAGCTTTGAGTCTTAGATGCATTGAATTCGACGCGATTCGCTTTGCCCCAAGCGAGGATACTGTTAAGATCGTTATTCAATGATCTAGTCATGCAATCTCGTTTAACACATGCGGCATT